>CAXKVY010006150.1:0-28054 GCA_964058915.1 Tetropium fuscum | reverse complement strand
TTAACAGCGGATTATGCTACCCTTGACATTAGGATAAACAGATATATCAATGCAAGGAAGTTATCTGGTGAAAATAGAAGGTTTTCTGTGGGAAATATAACTGTCGTATTTTCATTGCTATGTTAGTTGCTGTTATTATACAAAAGTAGAAAGATGAAGACGCTGCTCGTGTTCAGGTTCCTACTAATTTGCTCTGTAGTTTTATCGACAACAGAAATGAGTGAAATAGTGTCTTTTACTAACGAACGAAGTGAGAATGGCTATCATTTTGAGTAAGTACTAATACAACGGACATTGTGACCTGCACCACCCTATACTAATTCGATGTTTATGTCATCCAGAGGGATATCTTGAACATCTAAATATGATGTAATTAATTTAGCAGAATAACGCAATTACCTACCATTCATATCAAAATTGGTACCACTGAATATCATATGGGAGACTAAGTTATTTTATTTTATGGTCGACACGTCTTGAAGGACGTGTCAACATACATATAGCGACATACTTAGTAACAGTTTAGGTATTAATATTTGAGGCCAAAAATGTCAAGTCTTAAAGTTTCTTCTCTCCAGCATTACTTTTCATCTTGTAAAAATGATTGCTGATTGCCCCTCCTTTTAAATAAAAGGAAAGGGGGCAAACATCGGTTTCTATGGAAACGGGATGTGAAAATTGTCTATCCGAACTAAATCGAATGCGGGGTCTGGGAATAGTAACAAAATTGAAAATAAGAGACAATTTTTTGAATAGATTTGACATGCCGATATAAATTTTTGGGAGGGGACTACGACGACAACTTGGAACGTAACGATTTTTTTTCCTTCCTCTCATCGGGGTTTATTTGCACACAACTCTTAAAAGTTGTTCCAAACTGATTTTGTACAGCGACCTAATAATAGCTGTAAAATTACTGCAATTTTTAAAAGTGTAAATATCACGGCTATAACACCTTATCCACTTAATTTTTGCAGTTAAAGCAAAATATCACTTCATACATATTTTCTTTGCAAACAAATCAGACGTTAACAATCAACAATTTAATTCTTTAACTAAGAAACCTGGCACATGTTGATATGACAAGGAGCTCGAAGCACAAAAATGTGGTATACGCGGCGGTGCTGAACCGTAGTAAGCTTTGTCTGGGTAAATTTTGGCAAGCGCTTTCATTTTCAACTGCATTGCAACGATGTATATGTGTTGCAGCACAGTAAACAATGCTAATACGCATACGAATAATATATCTGACTAATAGCTATTCTTTTTTTTTAATTTTTCGTAACTGTAGGTACACCATTGACGATGGAACACGTCGTGAAGAGACTGGATTTCTGAAAAAAGATACTGGAAAAGATATTCTTCTTGTAACGGGCACTTACTCTTATATTGACAGTGACAATAAATTAAGGAGCATCTCCTACCAGGCAGATGAGATGGGATATCGAGAACGCATAGGAACTCCATTGGGTGTACCAGGAAGTGATCAAGGAACACTTCCTTTCACTGAACCTACACAATCGCATGCCATTATACCTATTGTGGGTGGCGGTGTCTATGCTAGCCTTGCTGGTGGCGGTTTGGGATGAGAAAATAAATATCAGTTTTATTATAAATTACAATAAATTTATTGGATTTTCTATTATTGGTATTTGTCAATGATTGACATTTAAAAATTAATTTTATGATTATGATAATGATTTTTGTAATATTAAAGTATGTAATGAAATGGATGTTGTATCATTAGAATAATGTCTGCTAAGCTATTGTTAATCGTCTATAGGTATGTTACATTTTCTTTAATATATGTTACAATAAATTCAATTAAAAATTATCTTGGAGATATATGTAATATCTTGCAACCATGGAGATATATGGAGGTACAACTGTTTTAATACGTACTTATGTACTGTCATCTAAAAACTGACAACATTGTTTCTGTAAAACCAATTGTGGTTTTTCTATTCATATTACGGACCATTGTTTATTGCTATAACATAAACAAAACACAATAGGCAGTAGTCACTCCTTTCATCCTCTGGTAACTAGTGACCACTGTACACAAAAGCATTGTGCCCCTAGTGCTATAACCCAAGAAATATGTTTTAACTTACTCAGATTAATGTTACAAAATTTAAAAAATAAAAATTTAAACTTTGAAGATTGGAAGTAAAACTTAAAAAAATAACTTACCTTTTAAATAATCACTAATTACCAATGTTTTGATGCACTAAATAATTTACAATGCGTATTGGTGTAGAACTGAATGCATAAAATGGCTATTACTATAGATTCACATGTCGGTCTCAGCGTTAGATACGTTTTCTGGTAAATGGAGCCCCGATGCTGGAAAGTGGTGGTTTTATTTTAAAATATAACCACTGTGCCCCTATGACCACTGTGCCCTGGTCTCACATATATCAAACTAATGATTAGAACCATTTATGTAGAGAATTTTACTTGGATTATTTTTGTTTTCTTGGCAATTTGCGCTATAGGGAATAGTGAATATATTCGTGAGAACTTAAGATAATTAATAATTAACTTCACATAATTTAAACATACTTTTTCAAGAAGTTTTTGCACAATGGTGGCAAAAACCGGGATCGACAGTCACTAAAAATTTATTAGCTCACTAAAGACATCAAAATAGAGGATATAATTTATTACAAGGGTAAATTAATTACCGCAACTTGCCGACCAATCCTAACCAAGTAGTTTATGTCGCAAATTTCAAGTTGTTCGGGTAGGTAACTAAACTCTTTAAGTTAAATACAGAAGAAACCGCATTCTCCACAATATAAGAACTAGCAGGCGAAAGCGCCTCGGATAAAAAACGTAGAATTACTAATTTATGTTGAATACAAATTAGTAATTACCATAATAATAACTTCTACCATAATATTCTAGGCATATTAGGATTATCAGAGGAAAGTCTTACTATAGTTTTAATGTTCTCACCCTTTGGTCGCTGAACACGAATTTGAAGTTGGTAGGTAAAAGTTTGGCCCGGAACTTTTTTTCGGGTTTTCGTGCTTTCAGGCTTTCGTGCAGGTTTTTTTGGCACTTTTTGACAAAATTTTGTAATTTTTCTCAGTTTTTGGCCTATATCTCAGAAAAGAAGCATTTTTCGACCAGCCCATTCCCTACAAAACTAAAGTAGATAAAATATTTTGCATGTTTCATATTTCACTTTTTGTTTTTACATTCCACCGCTAGAGGGCGCCAAAAAAACATATTCCCGGATCCAGTATACCTTACATAATTTTTGAATATAGCGAATGTATTGAAAAAATACAATGAATGAATTGAAAAAATGGAGACAAATGAATGAAATGCAGTTATTACTAAAGTAGTTATGTACAGTGTATTATAGTCAGTAGTATACTGACTATAATACACTGCACTGAGGCGAACAGATCGCTAGATACGGCGTTATAAAAGTGCATATAAAAACTTTATTTTTGAAACGCGGCCATATGTCATGCAGGGGCATATGCTGATATTGCTTCAATTCAACCAAACATGACAAAAGAATTGAAATCCATATAGAGAAAAAAAAGTTAAGCACTATTGAAATCGGAACTTTCTCAATTATGCCGTGTTCCGTCCGGAAAAAAATAACTACAACTAAAATTGAGGGTGCCTTCTACATTAAAATTTATATACCCGTTCCACACCCCATAGTACATGAGTGAAACAAAAATTAGTAACCTACGTTACTTGGATATGGAGAAAAAAAAGTCCGTATGAAAATAGACATTATCAAAATTCAATCACTCATATTTTTTTTCAGTACTACCCAAAATTGTCGTAAAAAGAGATTCTGATACAATGAACATTTCTGAACAAAATGGTTATGTTTCCATATCTTTCTACTCCGAAAAAATTATCTCCTTAAATATGAGTTTCAGAGCTCTATCCGCTCCACTACTAGCGTATAATGGTTAAAGCCGCACATGGAATTTGGAATAGTCGGCGGCTATGAGCAAGAGATTATATTTGTTATGTCATTTATATATGCAAATGATTGTTCAAGTAACAATCCTTATAATTAGGGTATTAGACTGCTTGAATTGTAATTTATAAATGAATAAATCGTTTCTTCTTAAATGACTAGGTCCTAATTGGAGAGAACGTACCTACACCAAATCCATCTAAATAAAATTTGGAAGCCTGATCCCAATTAGTGGTGGGTAGAAACTGCCAAATAACTCAGGTGTTTCTAATCCTTGCTTAACTATATTTACACCCTATCCTGCTTGGCATATTCATTCCGGAATTTAATAATAGACAGAAATTTATTACATTTAATTTAGTTTAATCTAACGCACGGTGTCCGGTGGACGAGGGAATCCTTACCCACCTAATACGCATAATTTACACGCTGCAATGATCTTATTTGCGGATACAACGGATCCGATTTGAATGTAGTAATCCCAAAATTTTACTGTAATTATCATCCGTTATTCGACCATATAGTTCAGTGTCACCAGGTCCGCTTTTGTGGGCAGATACTGCATTTACAGTTGAAAATATTGAAAATTTAGTATGTATTCTCCATTAATATTGAGTCAAATTTACTACACACACCATTGAGTAATCCCAAACTCCATATTAGTAATTATTGAGGTGATTTATTTTTATAATTTTATTTAAATTTAAATTATACAGAAATTCATGTATATTCCATGCAAAATTCTAACTACTTGTCGTCTCTTGCGATCTTTCTCAGAAACTCATCATTCAAATTTCAAATTAGGAAGCTCTTAATAAGACCAATTTGCGTTTTAAAAAAAATATTTCAGGAAAAAGTTTCATATTTTTTACGTTATTGCCGATGTGAAGTAGGGGATAAGGGATAAGGGATTTTATTCAATAAAACAAAGTTGCCTTTGAATGACCTTGAATCCTCCACCCAAGGTCAAATGTATTAGTGGAATCGAATGTCCCCTATACAAACTATGAAACCTATATCTGAAATTTTTTCTCGGAAATGTCATAGAAATTATATACGTAGGTATAGGAGTTATAGTTATTTTTTGTTTTTTTAAAATTATTATTTCTAATATAATTTTTTTTGTGCTGATCAGCGCCCCTGGTTCCGACCGATCCAGAGGGTGCAACTCATGATCCTGAGCAGACGCAATGAACCGAAAATGACAGCACCTTCCCGACTATGATCTCTGCCGATTGACGGTATATTTATGCATTACCACTTAAGCATATTGAGTATACCTATATCAATCACCCTTCTTGTTTTACTTCGGTAAATCCAGACTTTTCATATTTTCTATGACATACGGTATAGTAAATTATGCAAAATAAATTTACGTAGGTCTCCATTCCGATTTTTTATAGATACAATCGACGCAATGCGTTTTTCTTGGGCTATAACCCGTAATTCTGCAGTAACTCTAAAGCCGAAATCTTTCCGGAAAAAGATTTTAGTACAGTTATAAAAGTTTTATGACCTACGAAAATTCTACTCAATATATTAATCGAGCAAGGAGGGAAAATGATCCACATAAGTTTACAAACGTAAATGAAACTCCTAACATTTTTATGAGAGCAGTCGATTCTTTAAACTACGCAAGTATATGGTAGGATCCAGTGACGCGATTCACCCGCTCCTGTTTTGTGTTTGCATAATATATATGCTAATATATAATATAATTCAAGAAACAATGTAACTATTTGTTATAAATCTACATCTCCAATAATCTTGACATAAAATTGCGACAAATTGACATGGTAAAAGTTTTCCATTTTAAATACCTACTAATGGCCATGGGAGCAATATGAACCAACAAGAATCCAATTTATAGTAGAGAATTCGTTCTATAGTAAAAGCAGCCATATTGAAATATTAAATTCAGCAAATTTTTAATTTTGAGCTCCATACCTGTCGCTAGTAGATTTAGAATTAAAGTTTACACGGTTATTAACCGGTAAAGTTTACACGGTTATTAACTTTTACGTAAAAAAATATCACGTTTTTAAAAAATGTTTTTTGACCATATTAAAATGACCAACTTTGCCTCCCCTCCAACCCACCAGCCTTGTCTGATACAAAAGTAACAATTCTTTCCTATAAAATTTTTCAAAATAATTTCATAATATTTTATTATTAATTATTATTATTATATACGTTATAATCTAGTTTAGTTTAGCTAATTTAGTTATAAAAGTAACGTGTACAAAACAATATACAGGAGTGGCGAAGTCAAAAATCAAAAAACAAAAAAACAAAAAAAAAACAGAAAAAATCAGAAACAGACTAATAATTAAAATGCGTAAAAGTGCTCATTTATTGGTACCGGTTCATTTACTAGTGCCTTTACCCACAGATATATAATTCCGTTCCTTTACCTTATTCCTTTACCATATTTTCGGGTCCGAAACGCATATATAAAAAAATTTATATTTACCGTAATGGTAAATATAAATTTATGAAGTTTCAAGTTTCCATTGGTGTAAAAAGCACTGAAAAATGTAAAAATAATTATTAAATATATGCATAAAACAGTAATAAATTTCAGCAATACGAAATTCAGTTAATTGCATTTGATGTGGAAAAACTAAAATATCAAATTTTTGTACGATGCCAAAATTTTTTAATCATTGTGTTCGTCATTAAATTTAAAACAACTCTCAAGATATCCATCAGTCCATCCATCCGCCCAGATGCCGTGTTTTTGTGAACACGCCAACTAAAGAACGAAATGTTCTAACAACATAAGATTTGCAAGAGAAATTGTTTTTAGGTAAAGGATTTTTTTATTTTTGAGCTAATAAATGTCCCCACGTTCCAATAAATATAAAACAAAATATTATATCAATAATAATATATCGTAGAGTTCTGAAAAATATCGATGGAGATGCAGCATAATATACCAAAATTTTATAAAAATCGATCAATAACTAAAGTGCGTGGCGATAGTTACTTACCTAACAAGTGCGGGAAGTGATGATTACAGTTGCCGCATGATGATGATTTTCCCGCATGATGATTACAGTTGCAGCTATCGAGTGCGGAAAAGACACTTCCCGTGCTTGATAGGTTGGCTTGATAGCATAGGTTGGCGAAACTAAAAAAAATATAAAAATAAAACTTTTCCATTTGTATAATTTAATAGTATATTGGTTTAACTTCCTCCATTTTTATACCAATGCTATGTTTTTAAAAATGTCATTTCGTTACAAATTACAAAAATGTCAAAAAAAAAGATCTGCTTTTTTGTTATTAATTTATTAAAAATGTTTTAAAAAATCCAGACGATGTTTTTCAGATTTATTTATACTAATTCGTGATAAGTAGCAAACACAACAATTTGCTAACAAATTGTAGCTAAAACCACACGTTTTTTACCGGTTTACTTCTTCCCGCAAGCATTTGCTCGCGGTAAAATGCACTTTACACGTAGGAAAAGTATGTTTCAGTATTTTTGATATACTTATATTATTCAGAAATCAATCGTCTCGATAACGCCACGCCGCGACGCGGCATATACTAAGCCGCCATAATGTGCAGGTCTAGGTCCTTGGTTTAATGTCAATCGATATCGCTTAATAACTGTTTGATTTTGGTGTACGATAATATAGGAACGTTATATATTTATTTAAGTACAGTAAGTATATATACATTTATAACCTGAGATTGATCACAATCAATTCATATTTGATATAGGAGTCGCGTTTAGTCAACCCTTATTAATTATTTATTTGTTCTTTTTCAAGCATCCAACTTTTTTCTCTCATTATATTTCATAATTTAATTAAGTCTCGTTAGCTGTGATATATAATGATTTTATCATAACGTTTTTGCGTTTATTGCGTAATATATTACTATATTTTAAAATTCAGTTGAATTATTTATTTTAATACAATTTTATATTTTCAAGAACGTCCATATTTGACTCGAGCTGTAGCCCCACAGCCATGTACTATTTATTTGCTATTTTAAATTACATTGAGTTTAATAATTATAACGATATATTCTGCTACAATTTATTATTTGATTCATATTGGTACTTTTAGTTTAACATTTCGCTTATTATTATTAAATTACAATACGCCTGTGTGGAAACCAATATGAATTCATATTTCATTGTTTATTAACATGCAGTACCATTAGCTCGGTATCTTTTCAAGTTTCTACATTTGTATGCTTCAACTTGAGTATACTACTTCTCTTTCTATCTTATGCTAATCTTATGTCTAAGGCCAATGGTTTGCGTTATTATTTTTGATAATACATAGAGGTAGCGTTTGACAAACGTTTACAGTAGATAAATAAAAATGCCACGTCATTTATCTGAACTTGAACAAGCTCAAATAGTGTCCAGAATCGAAGATGGATGGACAATTCGTGCTACAGCACAGTTGTATAACAGAAACAAGAAAACTATATTAAAAATTAAACAAACGCTGGGAGCAAGAATATTTCTTGAAGAGAAAAGTTGGTTCAGGTCGTCCCAAAATTTCCAACCCTTAACAAGATGCTGCTTTTTTGGGATACTTAAGAGATAATCCATTTGCAACGGCGAGGGATGCTGTGATTGATAGTGAATTTCCTGGCTCTCAACTTACCTCCAGCAGAAGGGTCAAGGAATCTAAGTTAAAAAATGTCCAGTGGCGAAAAATATGTTACTCACTGTAGAACAGTGGCAGTCAAGGGTAATTTTTGCAATGAACTATGTATACCGCGACCCTCAATTTTGGAACATGGTAGTTTTTACTGATGAAAAGACATTCCAGTCGACTTATAACGGCCAAATTCGTGTTTATCGTCCAGACAATACAAGGTTTGAAGAACGATACACTAGCTCCGTTGCTTTTAGATCTGGACTTTTTGCTCTAAATGTATGGGGCTGGATAAGTGTCCATGGGACTGGTGTTTATTGGAGTTTAGGGAAGGTTTAATGCTTTGAACTATATAAACATTTTAGAAAAGGTGATGCTTCCATCTACTGAACAAATGTATCCCAATAATAATTTAATTTGTCAACAAGATAATTGTCCAGTTCACACCGCCAATGGTGTAACGGAGTAAACTCATAATGTGGAAGTGCTGTCATCTCCCAGTTATAGTCCCGATATTAATCCGATAGAAAATGTTTGGGGTTTAACGGTAAAAAAATATATAAAAGAAATGTTAGGCCACAAAATTCAAACGAATTAAGGGAAATAATCCACGAGTACTAGAGGAGCTTGATCCAAACATTATATGTAATATAATTCAGTCAATGCCGAATAGATTGGCTCAAGTAATAGAAAAAGATGGTTATACCTATGACCAAATATTAGATTTTATTTTAAATATTCTTGTTATTGTTTTTTGTTTTGTTGGAATTTTTATAAAACTTTTACATATAAATGTAATTCAATATACATAATTCAATTTTTCTTATTTATTTCAGAGATTCCCGATGCCAAAGATTTGATTTCTGACAACCTATGACATGTGACCAGCCGTCTTTACACAAAAATGATAAAGCTCGCCTCTCATTCTGATACTTGTATGCTTTTTTAATGAATACAACTGTACATCTATTCCTTACATTTTCTTTTTTTATCTGTTACAATAACTATTTTTTTGTTACCAATACCGAACCGCCTCCATAACTTACTCTAGGCGAAAAATGGTTTTGGAAGAAACGCTCACCAGACCTGCGGTAAATTCTTTCACGTCCACCGGTGATCTGAGAGAAAACCTTGACTCGTCAGTGGACGAGGATATTGCTCCATTCTTCATTACCCCAATATTCGTGTAGCATATCTAAGGCGTTCAATCCGATGTGTTCGTAATAATTCTGGAGTCGTTGCAGGTCTCCTTGCTCATATAATATCAAAAAGCCGCCTTCTTATTGTTCTATCGCTTACTTGAACTTGCCTCACCTCCTTCACCAATTGGTTTTTCATTTGCACAGAAGTAATTCTTCTGTAACGCAAAATATTTAGCGTTATAAAGCGATTATCTCGCTCACTAGTAGATTTTTTTCGACCACAATTATTTCTTCTTGTGAATACACCAAACTCACGAAACCGTTTTACCGCTCCTTGAACTTTACATCTTGAAATTCCCAACGCTCTGGCTACATAATATTGTTACCTACCATCCTGTACCAAAGCAACGGCTCTCGCAGAGTCAGTTGCAGAAAGATCCATCCCTTTAAACTAATCGTATTTTTTAAACTAATGATAAACGCGCTCAAATGTGACAAATTGTAAACTAACGGTTGTTAGTTTAGTTCTGGCAGAAATAATTGTCTGTCATAGCCAGCTGTGCAAAAAATCATTCCTTGTTCAACTTTGTTATTACCATAGAAATAAATGTAAAATATAACGTTTTTCTAAAAACCTTGTATCTTTAACAAAAAAAAAGTTATTTTAACAAATAAAAGAAGAAAATGTATAATTGATAACAAAATAAGAAATTATAAGGTGTAACAGGTTGGCCACTCGTTATCAAAATCACACACAAAATCTTTCTCGTCACTTTTGAAACATCCTGTACATATACATATCCTGTACATATACATATCCTGTACATATACCTGTACATCCTGTACATATACATTGTGCCTGTGACTTTTAGTAGGTATATTATTCAATAAGAAGGTAACTGCAACTTCTGCGTCAAATTTTGTGCTTGTACTAATTTTTTAGAAGTTGATATACTTCTAGACTTATTTTCCTTGCACTATATTAAAAACAGCACCTTTGAGATATTAGCGACACCACTATCAAAGTAATGATAAAATAATTACCTCTATTTGCAGAGATAGCAAACAAGGTAAATGTATCTGGAATATTAAAACAAGGCGCCTTCTGTGACGCCAGCAAAACAAGACAACAAATTTCATTATGTAACTATTTAAATTCAACGCTGAAAATGCATTAACTATTAGTGTTTCATTTAGTCGCAATATATACTTTTCTAAAATTTATGCAGTCATTACTGTAGTCTTAATTAAATGCTTTATGTTTGTATAATTGTTTTCTTATTGTTCTGCTGGATAATTCCATCTCTAATATTCCCCCGAATTCCCCAAATGCGCCATTGAAGGGACTTAATTGCGACCCAGAGAAATACAATTTCATTATAATCTGGAATAGTTTACTTTTTTCACAATTCGCTGGTTTAGGCGCGTCATTATAAATCACGGCTAACGAGACTTAATTATATTATGAAATATAATGAGAGAAAACCGTTGGTTGCTTGAAAAAGAACTGATAAATAATTAATAAGGGTTCACTAAACACGACTCCTCTATATCAAATATTCATTGATTGTGTTCAATCTCAGGTTATAAATATATTCACTTAAATAAAAATATATTATATTCCTATATTATCGTACACAAAAAAAATTGGATGTGTGCTTATGACCACACGATAGAAGTGGAAACTTCTAATTTTCGAATTTTAAAATATATACTGTAACCGTCCTGTCCTGGATAATGATTTTGTTATTTATATAGCGCTCGTATCGGACGGCATTGTACTGGATGGTCTTCACTGTTTTTAGTAGATGTTTCAGTGTTACAGTATTGTCGGTTACTACCATATAACTGTTGTATTTTGTACCGCTCATCTTGTATATTGCTGTTATCTTTAACTGGTAGCCTTATTCCAATTCGGTTTTAATATCTTCAGTACTTATACCGCCTTGATGGAGTCCTCGAAGGACGAATGCGTGGGTCTTACTTCTTTGGGGGTGAATATATGATATGCTAGATTGCCTTGATTAAAAGTTTCGATGGATGTGTGCCAGTGTTTTAACGTTTCAGTATATAAAATGGTATTATTGATTGCTTGTTTCCAGTGGAATTTGCATTTCAGGTTGATTTTTAAGTACTCGGTCATCCGCTTGTGGTTGTTGAAGGCCCCATAAATAATTATTGGGGCTGGTTTGACTTCTTTTGGCTCGATTTCTCCTTCCTCGGGCTCTATATCTTTGCTAGTTTGGCCGGTGGGGGTCTCAGGTATTTGGTTATCGTTGGTTTTGCCTGCTGTGCTCAGGCTTTGGAATTTGTTTTGCGTTTTTATTTCCTCAGCAGATTTTGTAGCTGTGATGTTTGGTTTCTTGGTTGTTGAAGGGTGTGTGAACGACGTACCTTGCTCAGTGATACGTCTCTTCGTTGCAAGTTTGGATACGTCTTCAATTTTGGTGCTGTTTTCAGGGACTGTGTTCATTTTTGTAGGTCCCGTGTCAGAAAGTGACATGTATGACAAAAATTTTTGAATTTGCTTCATTTTGCGGATTTTCCGTGGTTTTTGGCGTGTACTCGATGCCGCACTGACGAAAGAGGTTGTATACACTGTTTCTACCACAATAAGAGTCTTTGAAATGATTTAAAAGCGCGATTTAACAGAGCGTGATGCGTGGCGCGTAGCGCATGATGCGTGACAGCCCAGTTTCATTCAAAATGCAGAGCAAGCCTAAAGAAGTTTTCACTTCAAAAACAAACAATTATTAAGCGATATCAATTAGCAGGAAGTGACAAATTCACATATAAGTTCCATCTACATAAATTCGACGATTATTCGTGTGTGCTAGATATAGTACACTAAGTTTTTAAACCAAGGACCTAGGAAACCTAGGACATTATGGCGGCTTAGTATATGCTGCAGCGTGGCGTTAGCGAGACGATTGATTTCTGAATGATATAAATATATCAAAAATACTGAAATATATTTTTCCCACTTGTAAAGTGCCCTTTACCGCACGCAAATGCGGGAAGAAGTAAAACGGTAAAAACGTGTGGTTTTAGCTACAATTTGTTAGGAAATTGTTGGGTTGTTAATTATCACGAATTATTATAAATAAATCTGAAAAAAACATCGTCTGGAATTTTTTAAACGTTCCTAACAAATTCAAAAACAGATCTTTTTTTAAATATTTTTGTAATATGGAACGCAATGGCATTTTTAAAAAACACCATTGGTATAAAAACGTAGGTAGACACACGTAGGTAAACACTTAAATTACACAAATGGAAAATTTGTTTTTTATTTTTATAATTTTTTTTCGTTTCGCCAACGCTTGTAGGTAGGAAAATAGTGTACCTAAGAAGTATGGGAAGTGTCTTTTCTGCACTCGATTGCTAAAACTGGAATCAGTATGCGGGAAAAAATCACTTCCCGCACTTATTAGGTAAATAACTATTGCCAGGCAATTTATTTATTCTACGATTTTTATGAAATTTTGGTGTATTATGCTGCTATCTCCATCGACATTTTTCAGAACTACCATATTATATTATTGATATAATATTTTTTTATTTTTTTTTGGGACGTTCCTGAAGGGACTAGTAGGAAGAATCTTTTACCCTTAAAAACAATATTTCTGCCAAATCTTACGTTGTTAGAACATTTCGTTCATTAGTTGGCGTGTTCACAAAAAACGCGGTATCTGGGGGCGGATGGACGGATATTTTGAGAGCTGGTTTAAATTTGATGACGAACACAGTGGTAAATTCTACGACTTCTACGATTAATATTCTACGACCTTTCAAAAGGATATAGAGACTCCAAAATATGTATCCTTCCCGTACGAACCCCGGTTTACTCGTGGTTTGAGTAAGGTCTTCAAAAACGTGGGTATAACAGCGATTCATTCGTCGAGTAACAAATTACAACAACTTTTAGACAATCCAAAGGATAAAATTGTTCCAAATGAAAGGTCTGGGATTTACGAAATTAGTTGTAATGATTGTACTCGAAAATATGTTGGACAAACAAGACGATCAATTAACACCAGATTTAAAGAGCATATGGCTCATCTAAAATATGGAAGAACAGATAAGTCTAGTGTTGCACAACATGCTTTTGACAACAATCATAGAATATATAGTAGTAATTTAAGATTAGTTAGAAATTTGACCTATAATAGACAGTTGGATGCATTTGAGAGTATAGAAATTGTAAAATGTAATAGTAGTATGAATAGCGACAAGGGACCTATACAGTATAGCCCGCTTTACGAGTTGCTTAGCAACCAATGATTGAAGCGTGATTAGTCACACGTAAATTTCACGGTGATATCATTAGTGACGTCACCATGAAAATAGTATAAATATGGTAGATTTTGTAGTTTAAGATTAGTTTTAATCGTCTCCGGATGATGCCAACTTGGTTGGCGAAACGCGCGTCGAGCGAAGTGAAAGTGTTTTGGTGTTTGTGGAAACTACTCCGAGTGTTACAGTGGTAAAAATAGTTGGGATTACATTTTCATCCCAGGATACAACAAGGGCTCAGTAGTACAAAACACCGAGTATCACAAAATACATCTGCAGAACTCTTGCTCGGTATACACTTAGAAACATATAGTGACAAACACACAATAAGCGAAGAAGATAATATCGCAGATGTGACAAAAAATAGAAAAGATACGGCCAGAAGAGATAAAATCGAATTAAACAAGATGTAAAATTTAATGAAAAGCGCATGCCTCCGAAAATATTTCAAGTTGGGGACCTAGTATTAATAAAGTTACGAGTTTTCCAGCTAATAGCGAAAGCTTACCGTAGATTCGGGGACCATTCAAGGTAGTTGAAATTTTGCCGAACGATCGATAAAGAGTTAAGGAGACCGATTCACCTGGACGACCATATGAAGGTGTGGTCGTTCTAGAACACGCATATAGGTATTTGACTTGCAACATCGATATGCATTAACCAACTCAAAAGTTTGTCACCGAGGCCAAAGTTGCCTGGCAAAAGTTCGTCATTAAAAGCCAAAGTTGCCTGGCAAAAGTTCGTCATCAAAGGCCAAAGTTGCCTGGCAAAAGATCGCCATCAAAGGCAAAAGTTCGTCATCAAAGGCAAAAAGCTAACGCACATATTCAAAGAATTGCTCTCAATGACAAAATTTTACACTTGAGACACTCTCTCAACAGTAACAATAGTAAGAATACGACAGTAGTCTTTCTATTTTTATTTCAGGGTCAACGATAGCTTGCAGCAACAAACCTTATGAAAGTTACGGTTGAAGGTGGCGTCTTCCATTAGGTCCATTTTGTATTGTAATATTTGTATGGTAATGTTTCTTCTATAACCGCTCAGGGTAAACAAAGAATGGCCGCTCGGGACGATCGCCAACACAGGATGGCCGTTCGGACAGGAGCGTCGCCCGACACCACTGACTCAGTCGGGATTATCTAATAGAGATTGATGTAATATACAAAAACCGTAGACTAAGGAACATTTATGGTATGATTATATATTTAGTCTTTGTCAAGCAATCGTTGAATGCACATCATTGTAATTATTGTTCAAGTATTTTTGTATTAATATACAATTGTGAATCTTATACAGTGTGTTCATGTACCCGGCCCCACTGACTACATCTAAGACGTCAAAAAACCGAGATACGCCCCCTGACCCCATTTAGAATAGTTGCAGTATAAGAACATGTGGACTACCCCCTGCAGAACCCTCGGAGACGTTAAGATAATAAGGTGCATTTGTGGATTCTAGATAGCACCACCAATTGTACAAACCCAGTGGCGTAACAATATAACATCCTAAAACATAGTAAAACTATAAAAATGTAAAGACAGAGCTCAAATAACAATATTAATAATAATGTTACTATACCGGGTGCCAACGATATTACTAGCCAGCCTATTACTTCCTTGTAAAACAAGACATCGATTTCAAATTTTGGGAAATTGTATGGCTGACTACGGTGCACAGTTTGATTACTTCAAGACCTGATTTTCATTTCCGGTTAAACCGGAAACAGTATAAACTTTGTTATATTTAATGGAATACCCAGTATGTTATTCGAAATTTAGATTGAACAGAAAAATCTAGGTACAAAACATGTAGCATGCCCTATATCTTTGACAGTTTTCGAGAAAATGGCGGTTGAATATGTTATATCATTCACAAATTATTTCATTTTCACAAAACAAATGAATGCAGGAACCAATCTGTTATGGCTTTTGAAGTTTTTGGGTGAGTAAAATTTGATAAAGTCATAAAAATTTTATTTCCGCCTGAACCAGAAGTACTACGAAAAGTGATTTTCAGACTCAAATTACTTGGATAGTTTTAATGGAACGCCCTATTTTGAACATTAAATTTACATTCTACTATTTTTTCTCGATATTTTTTGTTTCTGGTGACCCCTGTCTAAACCTAATAGTTTATGAGATATCGGCGCCTGAATGTTCATCTACACTATAAATACGTCACAAATCTGCATTCGCAAACATTCAGTCGCCAATATCTCATAACCTATTAGGTTTAGACTGGGGACACTAGTTAGAAAAAATATCCAGAAAGGTTAGTAGAATATAAATTTTAGATTCAATACAGGGTGTTCCAAGTAATTTGAGCCTGAAAATCACTTTTCGTAGTACTTCCAGTACAGCCGGAAATGAAATTTTTAAGACTTTATCAAATTTAACTCCCCAAGAAATTTAAATTACCGTATCAGATTTGTTCCCACATTCATTTGTTTTATGTCAAAATGAAGTAATTTATAATTGATATGACATTTTCCACCGCCATTTTCTCGAAAACTGTCAAAGATAGATATAGAGTATTCTACATGTTTTGGATCTAGAATTTTCTGGGCAATCTAAATTTCTAATAATTTATAAGGTGTTCCATTAAAAATAACAAAGTCTATACTGTTTTCGGTTAAACCGGAAGTGACAGTCAGATATTGAAGCAATCAAACTATGAGCCAATGTTAACCATACAACGTACCAAAATTTTAAATTGATATATTTTTTTACAAGGAAGTTATAGGCTGGCTAGTAGGCACCCGGTATATTCTATAAAATCATAAATAAATGATCATAAGAAGTGGCGGCTAACCAAGAAGAAACAAAAAGAGAATAATCAAGAGTATAAGCAAATAATAATAATAGTAAGTACATCAAATAAATAATATATTGACAGAGCACTTCTTTCCGTGATCTCGGACATGGTGATAGGATATTGGTCTATAGGAATCAGTCATGGTGTGGTGTTTTGGAGGTTTAGCCATGGGGATAAGTGCGTCTTTCCAAGTTTGTTGAAAGTACTTAACTTTCAACATAGCGTTAGTCACCTATGTGTGATTGCTTTTCTCGACAGATCCTTGAGCAGAATGTTATCTATTCTGTTAATACCGGGTGATTTGTTATTAGGGAGCGTTTTAATGACTTTCTTAATTTCTGTTGAATTAGTTATGTATTTTTTAAGATTATTTAATGGATGATTGTTTAACTATGAATCCTGAATATTACCACTGCACCTACGGAAGGATGACAGCTTATTGACTAATATTAATCATAATAATAAATTTATTGATCGAAATTTGTGAAATGTTGGTTATATATGGCCATCTTAATATATTAGAACACTTTCAGAACTGTACCATTTGTTATTATCTATACCTCTATATTTTTGGGAAGCTACTGTGGGGACATTTTCTAATGGATTTGGCTCAAAAACAATAGGGTTCTTCCTTTAACCAAAAACTATTTTTGTACTAAATTTTACGATGCTTGAATAAATCGTTCATGAGAAAAAACGCAGCATCCGGAAAGACGGACGAATATGTTAAGATGTTTAAAATTTGATGATGAACAATGGGCAATGGTATAAATGTTTGCTATGTGACGAAAATGGCCATTTCAGTTTTAACCCGATCGAATGCAACATACACATCGACTCTCATAGCGAAGTGGATAATAATAATAATCAGGATCCGATATTTCATCTTAATGCATATAGGTTAAAATTTTGTTTCAGCTAAAATTATAACTTATAATAATTATGACATCTGCGGCAATGTGTAATCAATTACTGTCATAAACATAAATTCAATTTTCATCTCAGCGTTTACTACCCACATCTAAATAAAGTTACAAATTCGAAAAATAATTGGGATCATCTCCTTCCACACGCGATATACTTTCGACCACGTTTCCACAATTCTATACTTCTATGTTATTTTAGTCATTTATTAGCACCTGTTAATTACATTTTGGGAATGAGCTTTCCAGCTGAATCTCATTAAAAAGTTGTATACAAGTCTGTGTAATATCCACATTGTACTATTCTTATGGAAAGAGTATTAATTAAAATAATTAATTAAACTTTAGGAGATACAGCACATATATCATATATATATATATATATATATATATATATATATATATATATATATATATATATATATATATATATATATATATATATATATATATATATATATATATATATATATATATATATATATATATATATATATATATATATATATATATATATATATATATATATATATATATATATATATATATATATATATATATATATATATATATATATATATATATATATATATATATATATATATATATATATATATATATATATATATATATATATATATATATATATATATATATATATATATATATATATATATATATATATATATATATATATATATATATATATATATATATATATATATACATATATATATTGTTACGGTCACTTTTCATTAGTTGATCATATTGGAACTTTCTTGTTGGTATTTACCTCTTAGGTAGTATACATTTTATGAAAAGCGACTACGCACGACCTCTAACATTTGTGGTTGGATCTCAGGGCATGTATATAACGAGTTTCTTTGCGGCACATTTATGTCGTAGTATCCCTTTTTAACTTTTTCATAGAACATTATTGACTGGTGTAAGCTCATCTAGTGCCACTGCGTCCCTATTCTTTCGTTCCTATAGTTTTCTATGGTTAGCCCGCTCGACAGATTTATGGCACATGACCTGTTTCGAGGCGTCGCATCGTTTTGGACCAGCCGACTTTCCTTTTCCCTTTGGTTTGTGCAACAGGTAGCTGACGTTACTTATTTTTCAAGTTTATGCTTTCTTATAAAATAAATAAGTTGTTATTTCCATAGTAGTGTGGAATTGATAAGAATTCATAAGAGTAGGAGAATTCCATAGTAGTGTGGATTTGATAAGAAAATCACTGTTGTGTGTCGTTGCGGTTTGTTAATCCGCACATAATCGACTGTATATCGGATTCAACAACTTGAAATAGGTAAGCGATTTTTTTTGTTCGTTGCCACAAGGGCATTATCTATTTCGTTTCTGTTGTGTTCTCTAGAGTCTACGTTGCGTTAGATTCCTAGTGTTTGAGGGATAACATTAGGCTATCTGTTCGAAGCCGTTTTTCACAAATCCAGTAAGTTTTAGTAAGCAATTATGATCATTGTTTGTTTTATCTGTTTTACCTATTTGTATTACCTGTAAATAAAACAGCGTATCAGTCTGTCTTCCAGGGCTTCGCACGTCGAGTGTAGGTCACTTCACCTTGAAACCTTGTTACTTTGTATCATTGTAACTTGGTAACTTCGTCTGTAACTCCACCTGAAACTGTCGTTGGACTTGCTTCCACCGAGAGAAATCTATAAACTATATACGTAGATTTATTTACTGGAGAGACCCACCTTACTGGAAGACGTGCTGCCATTTACAGATAAGATTAGTTTAAGGGTGCCTGTAGACGAAGTTCTTGTTTTTAATTGAAAGAAATTATTAGCTTTCTATTATCTCTAATAATACAGGCAAATGGCAATTTAAAAAAATCCAGTAGTCTGTTTTATTATAGTTCCCTATATTTTTCGGATGCTAAAACTTCTAATCTGAAGTTATCTAACAAAATTCCTGGTACATTTTGAGATATTTGTAAAAAGCAGCGGATTTTAGCTTTTTAGCTTTTTTGGGTTTATATATGGTAGCAAATTACATATTGTAACGAAAAAACACTACCTTTTTAAAGCAGACTAAATTTATCACATTTTGAGCTCAATTAGTTAATTAATTAGTAGCAAATTGTTGTTTTTTAAATTTTTTTATAATGATTCCGACCTTCAAATTGGTTGCAAAATCATATTTAATTTTGATAATGTATAATGTATCTATCAACCCTATGTCAAAATTTAAGAATTTATGGAATTTTGTTAGAAAAATTGACCTTGAATATCTTCAGTGGCTGGCATATTAGCAATGTTATTGAAGATGAGATGCATAATCTCTCCATCCATAATAATCATTATAATCATAATCTCTCCATCATTCAATATTGAATTGACAATGAAATTGAAAGTGTAGCCTTTTATTTTAAGTCTGATATATGAAGGACAAATTAGCTGCGTTTATTAGTCCTAGTAATAGTTGTATTTTAAATGAATTTCACCACCAGTGATTTTACTCATATAATTTACATCGTTCACGGATTATGTGGGCCATGAAATTGTTTAGGGTGTCATAAATCGTCTTGTATCGTAGCAGTTTGTCTTTATAATCCTGCTTTACTTTACCGGCACTCGTTAAATTTATAGTACACTTAGTAGCATACTGTTAATCATCAGAATTCGTTTAAAAATAAATATCTTCAATATCATAAATATCTTGATAGTACCTCACAGTCTGATATAAACTGATGAGGAATTTAAATGAAAGTGTGTTTTTCATATAATGGTAACTGTTTATTTTTTTAAGTATTAAAAAACGTTAAAAAAGATCTGAGTACCATTTGCTAAGTATAACGAAGACACACAGTGACCGTAACCCAACCAGACACACTCTTGTCAAGCCGTATTTTCATTATATTATAACTAAATTAATAATCGCCAGAAAAATCAGTTAAAAGTGATAAGTTATACATATATTATTATACAACATAAAAAGCTATTAAACTGTATCTAAATTAAGAGATATATTAGCGCATATTTGGAAAAACGGGGAACCACAATTTTAGCCTCGAAGCAAAACACAATAGTCTAAGATACGTGGACGACTAAAAGTGATTTTTATCGTCAAAATATGAAATAAACAGTACTCAAAGTGAATATATTTGATATGTGATGTTTTCCAAATAGTAATTTAAAGTGAAATTATGAAAAATGAAAATATTAAAGCAATCTGATTGGTTAACCATACCATTAGAATACCAAGGAGATACTAGTAACTAAGGAAATGCTTTCGTTTAATGATGGAGGATTTCCTTAACTACAGGAAACAGTGAAGCGGACGAAATTCAAGGAGTTCAAGCAGCCTCTTTTATTAAATAAAAATTTAAGTTTTAATAAGTTAGTTTCCTAAAAATCAAAGTAAGTGTTTTTTTTATATTAAACCACTATTTGAAGAAGCTAGGTAGCTTAATTGCATATACAAGCTGTATATATTTGTATAATTATACTAAGGAGAAGATCAACGAATCTAAAGAGAAATAAACAAATATCGGAAATCTGCAAAATTGTAAACAGTGCTGCCGATTGCAAGCAATAGAAATTGATATGAGGCAAAGTTCCGGCTTTCAGCATTTCAGTCCAGCTTCAACACAGCCCCGCTATATGACATCACTCCAGTGTTGTTGGTGTGAGTGTATAGTGCAATAAGTGTATTATGATTAACTTATATTTGAAAAAGGTAATGAAAATCATATCTAAATACTTTGCTTTTTTTAATAAATCGTCATAAGCGTTATTTTTAGATAAGGAATATTGTTTCTAGGGGACTTCATATCCCATGTGAATAATTTAAGGTACAATAGGTTATCGCAGGATTTATTTTAAGATTTTGTAAAATTTTCAATGCACCACTGATATTGCTTGTTTAAAATAAATATATTATATGTCACATGTAATCTTTTTCTTTTTATTTAAAAACATCTTAGTTACTGAAGATCCATATTTGCAATAGAGATAAACATCATATAAGATATTTTAAATTCGAAGAGAAAAATATTCTAACAAAATTAATTTATTCAAATTTCAAATTTGACATTAAAAATAACCTAATTATTCAGCCTAATTGTTCGTCATCTGAGGTGAGTGTTCTTAATGCTCAAATAAATTCACCATTATATTCTCTATTAAATATTTATAAAAAGAAATTATTCTATAAAACAATATAGTGAAAATCAAATACAATTATGATGGGAGGGATATAAATGTTACCATACATATATATCTATGCAAAATATTTAAAATTGTTCTCAAGAACTGGCGCCCATTTAAAGAAGAATTTCCAAGAATATAAGTTGCCAAGAGTAAGTATGTACAAATTAACTAAACTATCTTCCTACCTCTCTAGCCCCTTCTTAATTAACCAATATATAAAAACTATAACAAACGTCGATCCAACGTGGGGTATATACAAAATAAAAATAATAAATAAAACAAAAAGTAATAAAATAAAAATAAACTAATGTAATAAAATTGTAAATTTTATCATATGAATCGACACACATTTTCACTGATTTTCTGGCTTTCACCAAATTTGAGAATTTAGGATAACATTTTTGACTTTTAACGAAATTGAATTGACAAGTTAGCGACAAATGACTTGTTAATAAATATCTCAATATCAATCAGTAAGTGTCCTTATTGGCACAAAAAACCATTGTGTAATGAAAAACTGAAGTCTAGTGAGCATCATTACACTGTCGTTGAAGAAATAATGGACATATATGTTTCAATTGTTGTGATAAATATATATTTTCTACTCCCATACTTTCATTCACTTATTAGACAGTTAAGGCTAGGAACATATATTTTGCGATACTAGTTTTTTACCACCTAATAATTCAATTCCAAAATATTTTGTTAATATTTTAACAAAAATTATTTACAAAAGTTATATTTAACTGATATATTGAAATTGGTACATCGTAACTTTTGCTTCTCAGATAATATCTGCGATAATGGTCAAGTTTAGCGAAATAGGTATAATACAGAAATTGCAGAGAAGTTATTTTCATGCCAAGTAAACTAAACATAATGGTGGCCTAAAACACATACAATTCTGAGTCACTTATTACGAAGTTTACTGACTATTAGAAACCGGTTTTATTACCCACTTTAGTAGTTTAACCCTCTTTATAATAACGGCAATAACTCACACCTCGATAAAAGCAAGCCTTTCATGTAGCGGCAAAATACGGCAACTAATACTGTGAAGCACTTAAATAGACGCATGAAATCGACACATAATTTCAGATACCCATACCTATTTTATATATTATAATGTACCATAAGTATTCTACAAGTGGAACAATATTTTTTAACATTACTCTGTTTGAAAAACTATGTACAATACATTATAACAGGCTCGAGTATTTTAAGTGATACTGTGATCATGTTATTAGTGGCGGATTTAAAAATTTCCCATACCATATACGCAACCAACAATTCACACCATCCATATTTCGAGAATATATAAAGATATGGTAAATAAAATCCTGATGTGCAACACAGACATAGGGGATATATGAATTGTTGAAATGAATTGGAAAAAAAATAATGTTCTTTAGCCAAGAATATTGTCTCAAACACTTTCAAGAGTGAAATTGTAGGAGGTACAGTAGGTCCTTGCTGTCAAAAACATTTAAAATAAATAAAGTTTTTAGATTAAATAAATATTGTTAAATCATAAATTTAAGTAGTGTCCCTTACATATATATACATACAGCTGCTTCCCGATTATCCGTAACCGCTTTATCCGAACTCCGCATGATCTGAAACATATTATGAAATTTAAATCTCCGCTTTATCTTAAGTTTTCCGCTTTATCCGAAAATTTGCCTATAAGTTTATATACATATATTAAAAACCATTTTTGCATTAAGAAACGATATCCCGACCGTGTCGGATAATCGGGAGTCTGTATATACATTCGAGGAAGTCTGAGAAATATTTCGTCTCGTAGATTATACGACGCGATTCATAAGTATGCTACTCCAATGAAAATATTTACATGGCATGTATTTACATTGTTATTTCTATAATTAACCCGCCTTTAATGATACGAGATTATGTTCTATAAGTTAATAAAACCAAAAAAAAAACAGAATACTAACATTAGCAAGTAAGAACGTAACAAATTTTAGATATCTCACGAGATACCTAATAAATTAAAATAGCTGATTATCTGTAAATTAAAGGAACCTCAAAAAGAGGGAACTCGAATATTTCAATCTTACATTCCCAAACAAAATAAAACTATAAATCGATTTCCGAAAGTACGAAAAGCAAAATAATAAAAGCTATTCTCCTATAAATTTTCTGAGCGATAACTTTGACTTTGTTCGTGTATAGCTCAAGATTGAAGGGTGGAAAGTAATTCAAACTGAGTATTTCGAAGGATCCACGAGTTTGCAACGATAGTCATTAGACGTTCCCATATCAAGCTTAGATTGCCAAATCTCGTTCTAAGTGCCGACATCGGCGTTGCTAGGAAATTCTATGATATGGGTTGCGAGCACTCTTCTATCCCAAGTAGCAAGAGCTACGAATAGTGAATGGCGCTCTTGCTATTACTGGCAGAGAAATAACAGTTCTCCTGTGTTTATAAAAACACTGAGATATTAAATGGTGCGTTGCATTAAAAAATTTATGATGATTTTATACGCGCCTATTATAATTATCTGAATGAAAATAAAATTTAAAGAAAACCTGAATTTCCGCAGATAGAAGATTTATAATTTTGTTATCAATGTGTGTGTAACTGTGCCCAATTTCATCGACTTGCAAAGGGATTTAAGGGGTCATAGGGCGCCCGAAAAATAAAAAAAAAAAAAACTCCGGAAGTAAGCGTCGGCCCATAAATTCACTTTCAGGGAATGTTTATAATATTGTTGTCAATAACTGTGCCAAACTGTGCCAAATGTAGAGTCTTACTCCATGGCCTAGTTACTATTTACTCAAGTCAATCTAAAGAAACTATTGCAACTTAATTAAATTTCACTGGTTAAGGGTGCATTACATAAATTTTAATTTTCATAAACTAAAACATACACGTTCATACAGATTTTCAATAAGCTAAATTATCTGCGCTTTTGTAATTCAGGATCCCTTTCAAAATCCATGAATGCAATGAAATTAGGCACAGTTCCCAATATATATATATATATATATATATATATATATATATCTATATATATATATATATATATATATATATATATATATATATATATATATATATATATATATATATATATATATATATATATATATATATATATATATATATATATTTTGTGAAAAGTAATCTTGGGTTTGTAGCATTTCATTACATAGAAATAAGCAAATAGACGAATAAGAAAGAAAACACACTTACCAGTGCTATATCTGGACACACATACGGAAATGAATCACTATGCACATGAAAACGAACCACTTAGAAGTTGTACAAGTTCTTTCACCTTCCTTGAGGATCTTCAGAGCAGTATACGATTTATTTCATTGATCATTCATACTTGAATTTAAATTACCAATACACCAACACTTGCAGTGACGTTTTATGACATTAGTTTTTGACGGAACTCATTCTTAGAATACACAAACCTAGTCTACTATTTATATTTGTTCTATTTGAACATATTATATATAAAAGCATTAGGCATACAGTTATCCAGAATATGTTAAACTTTAAAATGCATAAAATCTTGTTGAACCTATTGAAAAACAACTACTTTTTCCAACTATATGCGGGAAAATATTGAATTATATATACAATAGAGTTCTGAAGCATTCAAAGAGGGAGTGATACAGAAATTGCTTGCTTAGTCAAAACTAAAATCATTTGTTGGTTGTATGTATTAATTGTTTCTTCGAAAATTCTCGAAAAAAATCCAATTTTCACCCTGGATATATTTATTAGCTTTGAAATTCTTTGCTATTCATATTTATTTTGTGAAAAGTAATCTTGGGTTTGTAGCATTTCATTACATAGAAATAAGCAAATAGACGAATAAGAAAGAAAACACACTTACCAGTGCTATATCTGGACACACATACGGAAATGAATCACTATGCACATGAAAACGAACCACTTAGAAGTTGTACAAGTTCTTTCACCTTCCTTGAGGATCTTCAGAGCAGTATACGATTTATTTCATTGATCATTCATACTTGAATTTAAATTACCAATACACCAACACTTGCAGTGACGTTTTATGACATTAGTTTTTGACGGAACTCATTCTTAGAATACACAAACCTAGTCTACTATTTATATTTGTTCTATTTGAACATATTATATATAAAAGCATTAGGCATACAGTTATCCAGAAGATGTTAAACTTTAAAATGCATAAAATCTTGTTGAACCTATTGATATAGTAATTTATGCATGCACAATGCACAATGCACAATGCACAATGATATAGTAACATGCACAATTATTTTACAATAATTTCAACATTTATTATTATGAAGTTGAATGCATTTTTAATAATCACATACACACCAAAATAAAATTATTCTTCTTTACCTTCTTCCGATTCCGAATTACTAGACTTCTGATCTTTGTTTTCTGGAATTTGTACAATATTATTAACAGAGACAAAAATATTTGGATCATCTGGTTGACTAGGTACAATTGTTGGTTTATTTGATGCTACTGGTCTAGGTTCATCTGACTCATCTCCCGCGGATTCTAATAATGAACAATCAAAAATGAGCAAAACTGGTAAAAAACGGTTCAGTGTTATTAATGTTACTGTTGCTATAACTGCTGTTATTATTATTATTATTCGAAAGGGACATTACGTAAAGTAATATCCTTTTCAGTAGGTAAAGGTATTACGTAAAGTAGTACGTAAAGGTAGATACATGGAACAAATATCCAACATAGTTCATTTAGGCAATTACTACTTGAGAGATTTTGCCCTTTATTTTTTTAAAACTGGTGGTAATAATTGTTACCGTTTATATTTTCCTTGAAAGATTGTCGATTCCACGATTCCAATTATACGTCGATTTCATCAAGGGTTTTGGCCTGGTTTTCGCCTGGTTTTCGCTGCCGACTCCCCTTTCCATCATTAAAAGTAGTTTTGCAATTTTTGCAGTTTGAAAAGTTGTAATTTATTTTTCGACTTATATAATTAGAAGAAACAAAGTGACACGTGAGGAGCAAGAGAAGTGATACTGAGTATCTAGTTTTTGAGAGACAATGAATAATATTAGTAAAATTTAATGTATTGTTAGTATTTTAGTACTCTCAGTTTTAAATAAAATTTTGTTAAATTCTTTATATGCCACTTATTTACGAAATCCATACATATCCATACTGATAGCATAAACAACCTCCTAAATTGATATTATTGTGTATAATACACCAGGATTATTAAAACATGTATGAATATAATCTTTAAAAAAACGTAAACATGTATGTATGTATGTATGTATATGGGTCGGAGGGTAGTGGAAGGTAGTGTTACACTCCCATTCCACCACAGCACTTAGGCCTCATTAGGCTCTTTGTGCATTCCTCCTTTTTACTTTTTACTTTTCTTCTACTTGAGTATGATATATATATATATATATATATATATATATATATATATATATATATATATATATATATATACATATATATACATATATATATATATATATATATATATATATATATATATATATATATATATATATATATATATATATATATATATACATACATATATATATATATACATATATATATATATATATATATATATATATATATATATATATATATATATATATATATATATATATAAATATATATATATATATATATATATATATATATATATATATATATATATATATATATATATATATATATATATATATATATATATATATATATATATATATATATATATATATATATATATATATATATATATATATATATATATATATATATATACATATATATATATATATATATATATATATATATATATATATATATATATATATATATATATATATATATATATATATATATACATATATATATGTATTATGTATGTATGTATATGGGTCGGAGGGTAGTGGAAGGTAGTGTTACACTCCCATTCCACCACAGCACTTAGGCCTCATTAGGCTCTTTGTGCATTCCTCCTTTTTACTTTTTACTTTTTACTGCATAGTGATTCATTTCCGTATGTGTGTCCAGATATAGTACTGGTAAGTGTGTTTTCTTTCTTATTCGTCTAGTTGCTTATTTCTATGT
>CAXKVY010006149.1:0-13496 GCA_964058915.1 Tetropium fuscum | reverse complement strand
AGCGCATGCCTCCGAAAATATTTCAAGTTGGGGACCTAGTATTAATAAAGTTACGAGTTTTCCAGCTAATAGCGAAAGCTTACCGTAGATTCGGGGACCATTCAAGGTAGTTGAAATTTTGCCGAACGATCGATAAAGAGTTAAGGAGACCGATTCACCTGGACGACCATATGAAGGTGTGGTCGTTCTAGAACACGCATATAGGTATTTGACTTGCTACATCGATATGCATTAACCAACTCAAAAGTTTGTCACCGAGGCCAAAGTTGCCTGGCAAAAGTTCGTCATTAAAAGCCAAAGTTGCCTGGCAAAAGTTCGTCATCAAAGGCCAAAGTTGCCTGGCAAAAGATCGCCATCAAAGGCAAAAGTTCGTCATCAAAGGCAAAAAGCTAACGCACATATTCAAAGAATTGCTCTCAATGACAAAATTTTACACTTGAGACACTCTCTCAACAGTAACAATAGTAAGAATACGACAGTAGTCTTTCTATTTTTATTTCAGGGTCAACGATAGCTTGCAGCAACAAACCTTATGAAAGTTACGGTTGAAGGTGGCGTCTTCCATTAGGTCCATTTTGTATTGTAATATTTGTATGGTAATGTTTATTCTATAACCGCTCAGGGTAAACAAAGAATGGCCGCTCGGGACGATCGCCAACACAGGATGGCCGTTCGGACAGGAGCGTCGCCCGACACCACTGACTCAGTCGGGATTATCTAATAGAGATTGATGTAATATACAAAAACCGTAGACTAAGGAACATTTATGGTATGATTATATATTTAGTCTTTGTCAAGCAATCGTTGAATGCACATCATTGTAATTATTATTCAAGTATTTTTGTATTAATATACAATTGTGAATCTTATACAGTGTGTTCATGTACCCGGCCCCACTGACTACATCTAAGACGTCAAAAAACCGAGATACGCCCCCTGACCCCATTTAGAATAGTTGCAGTATAAGAACATGTGGACTACCCCCTGCAGAACCCTCGGAGACGTTAAGATAATAAGGTGCATTTGTGGATTCTAGATAGCACCACCAATTGTACAAACCCAGTGGCGTAACAATATAACATCCTAAAACATAGTAAAACTATAAAAATGTAAAGACAGAGCTCAAATAACAATATTAATAATAATGTTACTATACCGGGTGCCAACGATATTACTAGCCAGCCTATTACTTCCTTGTAAAACAAGACATCGATTTCAAATTTTGGGAAATTGTATGGTTGACTACGGTGCACAGTTTGATTACTTCAAGACCTGATTTTCATTTCCGGTTAAACCGGAAACAGTATAAACTTTGTTATATTTAATGGAATACCCAGTATGTTATTCGAAATTTAGATTGAACAGAAAAATCTAGGTACAAAACATGTAGCATGCCCTATATCTTTGACAGTTTTCGAGAAAATGGCGGTTGAATATGTTATATCAATCACAAATTATTTCATTTTCACAAAACAAATGAATGCAGGAACCAATCTGTTATGGCTTTTGAAGTTTTTGGGTGAGTAAAATTTGATAAAGTCATAAAAATTTTATTTCCGCCTGAACCAGAAGTACTACGAAAAGTGATTTTCAGACTCAAATTACTTGGATAGTTTTAATGGAACGCCCTATATTGAACATTAAATTTACATTCTACTATTTTTTCTCGATATTTTTTGTTTCTGGTGACCCCTGTCTAAACCTAATAGTTTATGAGATATCGGCGCCTGAATGTTCATCTACACTATAAATACGTCACAAATCTGCATTCGCAAACATTCAGTCGCCAATATCTCATAACCTATTAGGTTTAGACTGGGGACACTAGTTAGAAAAAATATCCAGAAAGGTTAGTAGAATATAAATTTTAGATTCAATACAGGGTGTTCCAAGTAATTTGAGCCTGAAAATCACTTTTCGTAGTACTTCCAGTACAGCCGGAAATGAAATTTTTAAGACTTTATCAAATTTAACTCCCCAAGAAATTTAAATTACCGTATCAGATTTGTTCCCACATTCATTTGTTTTATGTCAAAATGAAGTAATTTATAATTGATATGACATTTTCCACCGCCATTTTCTCCAAAACTGTCAAAGATAGATATAGAGTATTCTACATGTTTTGGATCTAGAATTTTCTGGGCAATCTAAATTTCTAATAATTTATAAGGTGTTCCATTAAAAATAACAAAGTCTATACTGTTTTCGGTTAAACCGGAAGTGACAGTCAGATATTGAAGCAATCAAACTATGAGCCAATGTTAACCATACAACGTACCAAAATTTTAAATTGATATATTTTTTTACAAGGAAGTTATAGGCTGGCTAGTAGGCACCCGGTATATTCTATAAAATCATAAATAAATGATCATAAGAAGTGGCGGCTAACCAAGAAGAAACAAAAAGAGAATAATCAAGAGTATAAGCAAATAATAATAATAGTAAGTACATCAAATAAATAATATATTGACAGAGCACTTCTTTCCGTGATCTCGGACATGGTGATAGGATATTGGTCTATAGGAATCAGTCATGGTGTGGTCTTTTGGAGGTTTAGCCATGGGGATAAGTGCGTCTTTCCAAGTTTGTTGAAAGTACTTAACTTTCAACATAGCGTTAGTCACCTATGTGTGATTGCTTTTCTCGACAGATCCTTGAGCAGAATGTTATCTATTCTGTTAATACCGGGTGATTTGTTATTAGGGAGCGTTTTAATGACTTTCTTAATTTCTGTTGAATTAGTTATGTATTTTTTAAGATTATTTAATGGATGATTGTTTAACTATGAATCCTGAATATTACCACTGCACCTACGGAAGGATGACAGCTTATTGACTAATATTAATCATAATAATAAATTTATTGATCGAAATTTGTGAAATGTTGGTTATATATGGCCATCTTAATATATTAGAACACTTTCAGAACTGTACCATTTGTTATTATCTATACCTCTATATTTTTGGGAAGCTACTGTGGGGACATTTTCTAATGGATTTGGCTCAAAAACAATAGGGTTCTTCCTTTAACCAAAAACTATTTTTGTACTAAATTTTACGATGCTTGAATAAATCGTTCATGAGAAAAAACGCAGCATCCGGAAAGACGGACGAATATGTTAAGATGTTTAAAATTTGATGATGAACAATGGGCAATGGTATAAATGTTTGCTATGTGACGAAAATGGCCATTTCAGTTTTAACCCGATCGAATGCAACATACACATCGACTCTCATAGCGAAGTGGATAATAATAATAATCAGGATCCGATATTTCATCTTAATGCATATAGGTTAAAATTTTGTTTCAGCTAAAATTATAACTTATAATAATTATGACATCTGCGGCAATGTGTAATCAATTACTGTCATAAACATAAATTCAATTTTCATCTCAGCGTTTACTACCCACATCTAAATAAAGTTACAAATTCGAAAAATAATTGGGATCATCTCCTTCCACACGCGATATACTTTCGACCACGTTTCCACAATTCTATACTTCTATGTTATTTTAGTCATTTATTAGCACCTGTTAATTACATTTTGGGAATGAGCTTTCCAGCTGAATCTCATTAAAAAGTTGTATACAAGTCTGTGTAATATCCACATTGTACTATTCTTATGGAAAGAGTATTAATTAAAATAATTAATTAAACTTTAGGAGATACAGCACATATATCATATATATATATATATATATATATATATATATATATATATATATATATATATATATATATATATATATATATATATATATATATATATATATATATATATATAGATATATAGATATATATATATATATATATATATATATATATATATATATATATATATATATATATATATATATATATATATATATATATATATATATATATATATATATATATATATACATATATATATTGTTACGGTCACTTTTCATTAGTTGATCATATTGGAACTTTCTTGTTGGTATTTACCTCTTAGGTAGTATACATTTTATGAAAAGCGACTACGCACGACCTCTAACATTTGTGGTTGGATCTCAGGGCATGTATATAACGAGTTTCTTTGCGGCACATTTATGTCGTAGTATCCCTTTTTAACTTTTTCATAGAACATTATTGACTGGTGTAAGCTCATCTAGTGCCACTGCGTCCCTATTCTTTCGTTCCTATAGTTTTCTATGGTTAGCCCGCTCGACAGATTTATGGCACATGACCTGTTTCGAGGCGTCGCATCGTTTTGGACCAGCCGACTTTCCTTTTCCCTTTGGTTTGTGCAACAGGTAGCTGACGTTACTTATTTTTCAAGTTTATGCTTTCTTATAAAATAAATAAGTTGTTATTTCCATAGTAGTGTGGAATTGATAAGAATTCATAAGAGTAGGAGAATTCCATAGTAGTGTGGATTTGATAAGAAAATCACTGTTGTGTGTCGTTGCGGTTTGTTAATCCGCACATAATCGACTGTATATCGGATTCAACAACTTGAAATAGGTAAGCGATTTTTTTTGTTCGTTGCCACAAGGGCATTATCTATTTCGTTTCTGTTGTGTTCTCTAGAGTATACGTTGCGTTAGATTCCTAGTGTTTGAGGGATAACATTAGGCTATCTGTTCGAAGCCGTTTTTCACAAATCCAGTAAGTTTTAGTAAGCAATTATGATCATTGTTTGTTTTATCTGTTTTACCTATTTGTATTACCTGTAAATAAAACAGCGTATCAGTCTGTCTTCCAGGGCTTCGCACGTCGAGTGTAGGTCACTTCACCTTGAAACCTTGTTACTTTGTATCATTGTAACTTGGTAACTTCGTCTGTAACTCCACCTGAAACTGTCGTTGGACTTGCTTCCACCGAGAGAAATCTATAAACTATATACGTAGATTTATTTACTGGAGAGACCCACCTTACTGGAAGACGTGCTGCCATTTACAGATAAGATTAGTTTAAGGGTGCCTGTAGACGAAGTTCTTGTTTTTAATTGAAAGAAATTATTAGCTTTCTATTATCTCTAATAATACAGGCAAATGGCAATTTAAAAAAATCCAGTAGTCTGTTTTATTATAGTTCCCTATATTTTTCGGATGCTAAAACTTCTAATCTGAAGTTATCTAACAAAATTCCTGGTACATTTTGAGATATTTGTAAAAAGCAGCGGATTTTAGCTTTTTAGCTTTTTTGGGTTTATATATGGTAGCAAATTACATATTGTAACGAAAAAACACTACCTTTTTAAAGCAGACTAAATTTATCACATTTTGAGCTCAATTAGTTAATTAATTAGTAGCAAATTGTTGTTTTTTAAATTTTTTTATAATGATTCCGACCTTCAAATTGGTTGCAAAATCATATTTAATTTTGATAATGTATAATGTATCTATCAACCCTATGTCAAAATTTAAGAATTTATGGAATTTTGTTAGAAAAATTGACCTTGAATATCTTCAGTGGCTGGCATATTAGCAATGTTATTGAAGATGAGATGCATAATCTCTCCATCCATAATAATCATTATAATCATAATCTCTCCATCATTCAATATTGAATTGACAATGAAATTGAAAGTGTAGCCTTTTATTTTAAGTCTGATATATGAAGGACAAATTAGCTGCGTTTATTAGTCCTAGTAATAGTTGTATTTTAAATGAATTTCACCACCAGTGATTTTACTCATATAATTTACATCGTTCACGGATTATGTGGGCCATGAAATTGTTTAGGGTGTCATAAATCGTCTTGTATCGTAGCAGTTTGTCTTTATAATCCTGCTTTACTTTACCGGCACTCGTTAAATTTATAGTACACTTAGTAGCATACTGTTAATCATCAGAATTCGTTTAAAAATAAATATCTTCAATATCATAAATATCTTGATAGTACCTCACAGTCTGATATAAACTGATGAGGAATTTAAATGAAAGTGTGTTTTTCATATAATGGTAACTGTTTATTTTTTTAAGTATTAAAAAACGTTAAAAAAGATCTGAGTACCATTTGCTAAGTATAACGAAGACACACAGTGACCGTAACCCAACCAGACACACTCTTGTCAAGCCGTATTTTCATTATATTATAACTAAATTAATAATCGCCAGAAAAATCAGTTAAAAGTGATAAGTTATACATATATTATTATACAACATAAAAAGCTATTAAACTGTATCTAAATTAAGAGATATATTAGCGCATATTTGGAAAAACGGGGAACCACAATTTTAGCCTCGAAGCAAAACACAATAGTCTAAGATACGTGGACGACTAAAAGTGATTTTTATCGTCAAAATATGAAATAAACAGTACTCAAAGTGAATATATTTGATATGTGATGTTTTCCAAATAGTAATTTAAAGTGAAATTATGAAAAATGAAAATATTAAAGCAATCTGATTGGTTAACCATACCATTAGAATACCAAGGAGATACTAGTAACTAAGGAAATGCTTTCGTTTAATGATGGAGGATTTCCTTAACTACAGGAAACAGTGAAGCGGACGAAATTCAAGGAGTTCAAGCAGCCTCTTTTATTAAATAAAAATTTAAGTTTTAATAAGTTAGTTTCCTAAAAATCAAAGTAAGTGTTTTTTTTATATTAAACCACTATTTGAAGAAGCTAGGTAGCTTAATTGCATATACAAGCTGTATATATTTGTATAATTATACTAAGGAGAAGGTCAACGAATCTAAAGAGAAATAAACAAATATCGGAAATCTGCAAAATTGTAAACAGTGCTGCCGATTGCAAGCAATAGAAATTGATATGAGGCAAAGTTCCGGCTTTCAGCATTTCAGTCCAGCTTCAACACAGCCCCGCTATATGACATCACTCCAGTGTTGTTGGTGTGAGTGTATAGTGCAATAAGTGTATTATGATTAACTTATATTTGAAAAAGGTAATGAAAATCATATCTAAATACTTTGCTTTTTTTAATAAATCGTCATAAGCGTTATTTTTAGATAAGGAATATTGTTTCTAGGGGACTTCATATCCCATGTGAATAATTTAAGGTACAATAGGTTATCGCAGGATTTATTTTAAGATTTTGTAAAATTTTCAATGCACCACTGATATTGCTTGTTTAAAATAAATATATTATATGTCACATGTAATCTTTTTCTTTTTATTTAAAAACATCTTAGTTACTGAAGATCCATATTTGCAATAGAGATAAACATCATATAAGATATTTTAAATTCGAAGAGAAAAATATTCTAACAAAATTAATTTATTCAAATTTCAAATTTGACATTAAAAATAACCTAATTATTCAGCCTAATTGTTCGTCATCTGAGGTGAGTGTTCTTAATGCTCAAATAAATTCACCATTATATTCTCTATTAAATATTTATAAAAAGAAATTATTCTATAAAACAATATAGTGAAAATCAAATACAATTATGATGGGAGGGATATAAATGTTACCATACATATATATCTATGCAAAATATTTAAAATTGTTCTCAAGAACTGGCGCCCATTTAAAGAAGAATTTCCAAGAATATAAGTTGCCAAGAGTAAGTATGTACAAATTAACTAAACTATCTTCCTACCTCTCTAGCCCCTTCTTAATTAACCAATATATAAAAACTATAACAAACGTCGATCCAACGTGGGGTATATACAAAATAAAAATAATAAATAAAACAAAAAGTAATAAAATAAAAATAAACTAATGTAATAAAATTGTAAATTTTATCATATGAATCGACACACATTTTCACTGATTTTCTGGCTTTCACCAAATTTGAGAATTTAGGATAACATTTTTGACTTTTAACGAAATTGAATTGACAAGTTAGCGACAAATGACTTGTTAATAAATATCTCAATATCAATCAGTAAGTGTCCTTATTGGCACAAAAAACCATTGTGTAATGAAAAACTGAAGTCTAGTGAGCATCATTACACTGTCGTTGAAGAAATAATGGACATATATGTTTCAATTGTTGTGATAAATATATATTTTCTACTCCCATACTTTCATTCACTTATTAGACAGTTAAGGCTAGGAACATATATTTTGCGATACTAGTTTTTTACCACCTAATAATTCAATTCCAAAATATTTTGTTAATATTTTAACAAAAATTATTTACAAAAGTTATATTTAACTGATATATTGAAATTGGTACATCGTAACTTTTGCTTCTCAGATAATATCTGCGATAATGGTCAAGTTTAGCGAAATAGGTATAATACAGAAATTGCAGAGAAGTTATTTTCATGCCAAGTAAACTAAACATAATGGTGGCCTAAAACACATACAATTCTGAGTCACTTATTACGAAGTTTACTGACTATTAGAAACCGGTTTTATTACCCACTTTAGTAGTTTAACCCTCTTTATAATAACGGCAATAACTCACACCTCGATAAAAGCAAGCCTTTCATGTAGCGGCAAAATACGGCAACTAATACTGTGAAGCACTTAAATAGACGCATGAAATCGACACATAATTTCAGATACCCATACCTATTTTATATATTATAATGTACCATAAGTATTCTACAAGTGGAACAATATTTTTTAACATTACTCTGTTTGAAAAACTATGTACAATACATTATAACAGGCTCGAGTATTTTAAGTGATACTGTGATCATGTTATTAGTGGCGGATTTAAAAATTTCCCATACCATATACGCAACCAACAATTCACACCATCCATATTTCGAGAATATATAAAGATATGGTAAATAAAATCCTGATGTGCAACACAGACATAGGGGATATATGAATTGTTGAAATGAATTGGAAAAAAAATAATGTTCTTTAGCCAAGAATATTGTCTCAAACACTTTCAAGAGTGAAATTGTAGGAGGTACAGTAGGTCCTTGCTGTCAAAAACATTTAAAATAAATAAAGTTTTTAGATTAAATAAATATTGTTAAATCATAAATTTAAGTAGTGTCCCTTACATATATATACATACAGCTGCTTCCCGATTATCCGTAACCGCTTTATCCGAACTCCGCATGATCTGAAACATATTATGAAATTTAAATCTCCGCTTTATCTTAAGTTTTCCGCTTTATCCGAAAATTTGCCTATAAGTTTATATACATATATTAAAAACCATTTTTGCATTAAGAAACGATATCCCGACCGTGTCGGATAATCGGGAGTCTGTATATACATTCGAGGAAGTCTGAGAAATATTTCGTCTCGTAGATTATACGACGCGATTCATAAGTATGCTACTCCAATGAAAATATTTACATGGCATGTATTTACATTGTTATTTCTATAATTAACCCGCCTTTAATGATACGAGATTATGTTCTATAAGTTAATAAAACCAAAAAAAAAACAGAATACTAACATTAGCAAGTAAGAACGTAACAAATTTTAGATATCTCACGAGATACCTAATAAATTAAAATAGCTGATTATCTGTAAATTAAAGGAACCTCAAAAAGAGGGAACTCGAATATTTCAATCTTACATTCCCAAACAAAATAAAACTATAAATCGATTTCCGAAAGTACGAAAAGCAAAATAATAAAAGCTATTCTCCTATAAATTTTCTGAGCGATAACTTTGACTTTGTTCGTGTATAGCTCAAGATTGAAGGGTGGAAAGTAATTCAAACTGAGTATTTCGAAGGATCCACGAGTTTGCAACGATAGTCATTAGACGTTCCCATATCAAGCTTAGATTGCCAAATCTCGTTCTAAGTGCCGACATCGGCGTTGCTAGGAAATTCTATGATATGGGTTGCGAGCACTCTTCTATCCCAAGTAGCAAGAGCTACGAATAGTGAATGGCGCTCTTGCTATTACTGGCAGAGAAATAACAGTTCTCCTGTGTTTATAAAAACACTGAGATATTAAATGGTGCGTTGCATTAAAAAATTTATGATGATTTTATACGCGCCTATTATAATTATCTGAATGAAAATAAAATTTAAAGAAAACCTGAATTTCCGCAGATAGAAGATTTATAATTTTGTTATCAATGTGTGTGTAACTGTGCCCAATTTCATCGACTTGCAAAGGGATTTAAGGGGTCATAGGGCGCCCGAAAAATAAAAAAAAAAAAAACTCCGGAAGTAAGCGTCGGCCCATAAATTCACTTTCAGGGAATGTTTATAATATTGTTGTCAATAACTGTGCCAAACTGTGCCAAATGTAGAGTCTTACTCCATGGCCTAGTTACTATTTACTCAAGTCAATCTAAAGAAACTATTGCAACTTAATTAAATTTCACTGGTTAAGGGTGCATTACATAAATTTTAATTTTCATAAACTAAAACATACACGTTCATACAGATTTTCAATAAGCTAAATTATCTGCGCTTTTGTAATTCAGGATCCCTTTCAAAATCCATGAATGCAATGAAATTAGGCACAGTTCCCAAAATATATATATATATATATATATATATATATATATATATATATATATATATATATATATATATATATATATATATATATATATATATATATATATATATATATATATATATATTTTGTGAAAAGTAATCTTGGGTTTGTAGCATTTCATTACATAGAAATAAGCAAATAGACGAATAAGAAAGAAAACACACTTACCAGTGCTATATCTGGACACACATACGGAAATGAATCACTATGCACATGAAAACGAACCACTTAGAAGTTGTACAAGTTCTTTCACCTTCCTTGAGGATCTTCAGAGCAGTATACGATTTATTTCATTGATCATTCATACTTGAATTTAAATTACCAATACACCAACACTTGCAGTGACGTTTTATGACATTAGTTTTTGACGGAACTCATTCTTAGAATACACAAACCTAGTCTACTATTTATATTTGTTCTATTTGAACATATTATATATAAAAGCATTAGGCATACAGTTATCCAGAATATGTTAAACTTTAAAATGCATAAAATCTTGTTGAACCTATTGAAAAACAACTACTTTTTCCAACTATATGCGGGAAAATATTGAATTATATATACAATAGAGTTCTGAAGCATTCAAAGAGGGAGTGATACAGAAATTGCTTGCTTAGTCAAAACTAAAATCATTTGTTGGTTGTATGTATTAATTGTTTCTTCGAAAATTCTCGAAAAAAATCCAATTTTCACCCTGGATATATTTATTAGCTTTGAAATTCTTTGCTATTCATATTTATTTTGTGAAAAGTAATCTTGGGTTTGTAGCATTTCATTACATAGAAATAAGCAAATAGACGAATAAGAAAGAAAACACACTTACCAGTGCTATATCTGGACACACATACGGAAATGAATCACTATGCACATGAAAACGAACCACTTAGAAGTTGTACAAGTTCTTTCACCTTCCTTGAGGATCTTCAGAGCAGTATACGATTTATTTCATTGATCATTCATACTTGAATTTAAATTACCAATACACCAACACTTGCAGTGACGTTTTATGACATTAGTTTTTGACGGAACTCATTCTTAGAATACACAAACCTAGTCTACTATTTATATTTGTTCTATTTGAACATATTATATATAAAAGCATTAGGCATACAGTTATCCAGAAGATGTTAAACTTTAAAATGCATAAAATCTTGTTGAACCTATTGATATAGTAATTTATGCATGCACAATGCACAATGCACAATGCACAATGATATAGTAACATGCACAATTATTTTACAATAATTTCAACATTTATTATTATGAAGTTGAATGCATTTTTAATAATCACATACACACCAAAATAAAATTATTCTTCTTTACCTTCTTCCGATTCCGAATTACTAGACTTCTGATCTTTGTTTTCTGGAATTTGTACAATATTATTAACAGAGACAAAAATATTTGGATCATCTGGTTGACTAGGTACAATTGTTGGTTTATTTGATGCTACTGGTCTAGGTTCATCTGACTCATCTCCCGCGGATTCTAATAATGAACAATCAAAAATGAGCAAAACTGGTAAAAAACGGTTCAGTGTTATTAATGTTACTGTTGCTATAACTGCTGTTATTATTATTATTATTCGAAAGGGACATTACGTAAAGTAATATCCTTTTCAGTAGGTAAAGGTATTACGTAAAGTAGTACGTAAAGGTAGATACATGGAACAAATATCCAACATAGTTCATTTAGGCAATTACTACTTGAGAGATTTTGCCCTTTATTTTTTTAAAACTGGTGGTAATAATTGTTACCGTTTATATTTTCCTTGAAAGATTGTCGATTCCACGATTCCAATTATACGTCGATTTCATCAAGGGTTTTGGCCTGGTTTTCGCCTGGTTTCCGCTGCCGACTCCCCTTTCCATCATTAAAAGTAGTTTTGCAATTTTTGCAGTTTGAAAAGTTGTAATTTATTTTTCGACTTATATAATTAGAAGAAACAAAGTGACACGTGAGGAGCAAGAGAAGTGATACTGAGTATCTAGTTTTTGAGAGACAATGAATAATATTAGTAAAATTTAATGTATTGTTAGTATTTTAGTACTCTCAGTTTTAAATAAAATTTTGTTAAATTCTTTATATGCCACTTATTTACGAAATCCATACATATCCATACTGATAGCATAAACAACCTCCTAAATTGATATTATTGTGTATAATACACCAGGATTATTAAAACATGTATGAATATAATCTTTAAAAAAACGTAAACATGTATGTATGTATGTATGTATATGGGTCGGAGGGTAGTGGAAGGTAGTGTTACACTCCCATTCCACCACAGCACTTAGGCCTCATTAGGCTCTTTGTGCATTCCTCCTTTTTACTTTTTACTTTTCTTCTACTTGAGTATGATATATATATATATATATATATATATATATATATATATATATATATATATATATATATATACATATATATACATATATATATATATATATATATATATATATATATATATATATATATATATATATATATATATATATATATATATATACATACATATATATATATATACATATATATATATATATATATATATATATATATATATATATATATATATATATATATATATATATATATATATATATATATATATATATATAATATATATATATATATATATATATATATATATATATATATATATATATATATATATATATATATATATATATATATATATATATACATATATATATATATATATATATATATATATATATATATATATATATATATATATATATATATATATATATACATATATATATGTATTATGTATGTATGTATATGGGTCGGAGGGTAGTGGAAGGTAGTGTTACACTCCCATTCCACCACAGCACTTAGGCCTCATTAGGCTCTTTGTGCATTCCTCCTTTTTACTTTTTACTTTTTACTGCATAGTGATTCATTTCCGTATGTGTGTCCAGATATAGTACTGGTAAGTGTGTTTTCTTTCTTATTCGTCTAGTTGCTTATTTCTATGTAATGAAATGCTACAAACCCAAGATTACTTTTCACAAAATAAATATGAATAGCAAAGAATTTCAAAGCTAATAAATATATCCAGGGTGAAAATTGGATTTTTTTCGAGAATTT
>CAXKVY010006148.1:0-30000 GCA_964058915.1 Tetropium fuscum | reverse complement strand
GACCTAAAATTAGTTCATACGGGGTAAAACCGTGCGTTTTATTTAGAGAATTGTTGTAGCATATGACAGCATAAGGTATGATAGTTAAAGGGTGTTCATTAGGGTTGTCTGTTTTATTGGCTCTTATCATTTCAAGCAAGGTTGAGTGAAATCTTTCCACTGAACCGTTCGACTGAAGATGGCTAACACTAGAAATTGTTAGTTTAATGTTATATAAGGTACAAAGATCTTTAAGTAGTCTGTTATCAAACTCACGTCCGTAGTCACAATGTATGCGCAAGGGGGTACCATAATGTTGAAAATATAATAACAGTGTATTAACTACATATTTGGCTGATTTATCTTGTAATGCGTACGCTTGAGTGAATTTAGTTAATTCGTCACGAATTGTTAATATGTAATTCTTCGTTGGAATTTCTAGAACGTCAATGTTGACTCTTTCAAAAGGTGTTCTGGGTGTTTCTGTTATGACTAAAGGGTTATCTAATTTTCTGCGGTAAATTTTTGTTTTCTGACATGTTTCACAATTTTTGCTGTATTTCTCTACATCTTTTGTTAATCCAGTCCAACTATATTTATTTTTTATTCGACGAATAGTCTCGTTTATTCCTCGGTGTAAGTTATTTTTACCGGTATGAAACTGATTCATGATAATGGGTATTTCGTCTGCATCAGGTGTTTTTACAATATCTTGGCATATCACTAGTTTTATATCTTGTTCAGCGAAAATACGACATTCAGCGACATTATTTCTAAGATTGGTAAATTTAAGTTGTTTTCGATGTAGAATGTTTTTGAGTCTGTTATTTCATTTTGGTCTTTAAACATGGTTACGAATAATTGTAATATTGCGTCACCTAGGTCAAAAGGTAATGGAACTATATAGTAATTTCGTTTCTTTACCGCTTTGCTTGACAATATATTAATTTTGTGATTTGTAAAATCGGGATCTTCCTCGAGCATATCTTCGATGATTTTATAATGAAAATCTTGCAAATTATTTTGTTGGAAAAATGTGATTACATGTTTATGGTCTTTATCTAATAATTGGTTATTAATAATATAATATTAATAATTTGAGAATCTGATTTTCGAATAATCTATGATCGACTTTGTTTGATATAAGTTCTGAAAGATTTCAAATTCTTTATTTATTCGGTTATTTGTTACTTCGTTGTCCGTGTTATTATCTGTGTCAGGGTTATCATCTGCATTTGAAAGATTGTTATGAAATGCGACACATTCTTTAATTGTGTTAATTTTTATACGAGATAGAGCATCTGCGTTTTTGTTTATTTTATCTGGTTTGTATATGTTGGGTAAGGAGTATTTATCATTGATAGATAGTTCGTTTAATTTCCTGTAGTCGATTACGACTCTCCATTTTTGTTTGCCCGAAGCATCCATTTTTTTGGGTACTACCCATACCGGAGATGACCAGGGTGAAATTGAAGGTTGTATTATGCCTTGATTGAGCATCTTTGAAATTTGTGTTTTCACTTCTTGTTTATGGATTTGTGGGTAGCGATATGATTTAACAAAAGTTGGTGTAGTATCATTTGTATCAATGGAATGTTTTATTTCATTAGTAAATGTTAGGTTATCACCTTCTAGGTAGAATATATCAGAGAATTTTAGACATAAGTCCGTGATTAATTCTTTTTCTTCACTATTGAGGTGTTCTAACCGTAGTTGAGTTTGAATGGTATCATTTCTGTCTGTTAAATTGCTTTGAGGTGTTTGATCGTAATCGTTAACATGGTTAAAGTTGAGTATTGGTTCTGACTCAGCTTTGACAATTTCTAATTTTAAATCGGAAAAATCTACAATTTTAGGAATAGCATTTGCGTTGATGACAGAAGTTAAAAATTCACCATTATTATTAATTTTTACTAAAGCGTTGGGTAGTCTCACTTTGTCTTTTTCTTGCGCTGGCAGTATAGCATCAGTATTGTTTAAATCACATTTTAATTTAAATTTTCTTTCGGTACGTGGTTCAATTTTTATTTGGTTTCGATTTTTGTTGGTATTACTGTGAATTGGACTAGGCGTATTGTTTAGAGATTCGCCGTGTACTTTAAAAAGAGGTATACTTTTGAAATTTGTTATTAATTGTTTATTTTTATAGTCTACATTGCAATCATAGTGTTCCAGGAAATCGGAACCTAGTAATCCATCGAATTCTATGTCTAGATTACATATGTAAACCTTATGAGGATCTTTCGTATTCAATGGGACAAATATAGATTGTGTCATAAGTATTTTCTGATTGGTTATTCCTTGAATTGCCACATTTTCAGGAAAACTTTGTTTGAATTTTTCAGCTGGCCTTACTTTAAAAAGAGGTATACTTTTGAAATTTGTTATTAATTGTTTATTTTTATAGTCTACATTGCAATCATAGTGTTCCAGGAAATCGGAACCTAGTAATCCATCGAATTCTATGTCTAGATTACATATGTAAACCTTATGAGGATCTTTCGTATTCAATGGGACAAATATAGATTGTGTCATAAGTATTTTCTGATTGGTTATTCCTTGAATTGCCACATTTTCAGGAAAACTTTGTTTGAATTTTTCAGCTGGCCTTTCCTTAAAAATGGAAATTGCTGCGCCAGTGTCTATAAGAAATTTGAAAGTATTTGTTGCGTCTTTTATGTAGTATAAATTCTTCGAGTTTACCGTGAGTAAAAGGTTTAAACATAATTCTGTTCGGAGAAGTTTACATTCGGGTTGTAGTCGTCTAAATTCAGAGTTTGAATTTGATTGGCTAACGTATCTACGCAATCCGGGGGATCGGTTAAAATTCGGGTATTGTGAAAATTTGAATGATCGTAACATGGTTGTTGACCGAATTGACTGTCGAAGTTGGTTGAATTATAGTCATATTCGTTGGATTGATTAGCAGTATAATCAATATTATAATTCTGAGGCTCGTTGTATTGTGGGGTTTGATTAGCAGTATAATCAAAATATTGGTTATCTTCTTCATAGTTTTGTCCAAAAGTTTCTAAATTTAAATGGTGAGCTCTGGGTTGATTGGGGTTACGATTAAAATTCGGATTTGGTTGAATGACTGAGGGTCTTGGTTGAAATTGATTAGGTTTGTTAATGAATGCAGGTCGTTGATTTTGATTTGCAAAATTTTGTTGCGGAAATGGTCTTGGGTTTTGATTAGCGAAATTTTGTTGTTGGAATGGTCTTTGTTGCTGCGGTGGTACATATTGCCTTTGTGGATTTTGATTATAACTTTGTTGCGAGTGATTTTGATAGTTAAAACCTGAAGATTGTTGGCGTGCACGACATTCATTGAATAGATGTCCGCTGCGTTTACAATAGTTACAAGTTTTTTGGAATTGGTTAGGTGTGTTCGGTTTCTTTGTTATAATTTGATTTCGAGGTTGATTTGGTCTATCAAATTTTTGATTCTCGAAATACGAGAGTTGAAGTTCTCGATTGATGCGCAGAGAAGCTGCAAGCATCGTCGAAGGTTACTTGCTCTGATTAGCTGGCCTAATTTGTGTTCTAGCCCGGTGAGAAGGGTGTTGAGAGTCATTGTCTCAATTAATTTGCTTTGTGCTCTTTTTAGTTCTTCCGTAAGATTTGATCTTTGGATGGCTGCGTGCATTTTGCCGCTGTGCGTTTGAAGACGCGAAAAGAATGTTAAAGCAGCTTCGTTGGGTAGGTGCTTTATTCTCTGTAAATCTTGAATGAGAGGTTAAGTCACGTGAGTCTCCGAAGTGAACTGAAAGCAATTGTCTTATTTCGGCCCATGTTGTTGGGTTACGCTAATTTATTAATTGCGCTGCACGTCCACGTAACTTGTTCTTAATATGTAAGGTTAACAGTGTCCTTTGGTCACCAATGGCCATACGGTATGCATGGTCACAAGCGTTAAGGAAAGTGTTTAAAATGATTTGATCACCTTCAAAATCTGGTACAATTGAGAAAATTTCAGATAATCTGTAGGGTTCTACCTCTACATCTACCTGTGCATTTGCTTGTGCATCTGCCTGTGCGTTTGCCATAGCTATTTTGCCGTGAGATAATCTAATTTCAGAGAATATTGGATAATCGTGTTCAACAAAACAGTTATATGACACAAAAATGCGAGAAAAAAAAGAAATGTGCAATGATATGATTCAAAGTAAATGTACTTACAGAATATTTCTCATTGGGATGTCGAGATACGTTTCTTTCTTTCTTGGGTTGTGTTGCGTTGCTTTATTTCTTGAGTTTCTTTCTTGACTTGCGTTGCGTTGAGTTTCTTGGGTTCTTTTTCCTCTCGAAGGATTAGGATCCACCACTGCCAGTTAGGATCTGGTTCCTTGTTCTAGTAGTGTTTTGGGATCCTACCGACTGCGCCACTTGTTAGATTTGGAACTGACAAGACTTCTTTTTAAAAACAATTTATTCACTTTAGTAACACTTGTTACGTGGTTACACTTAGATACAATTATTATAAAATACAGTGTTGAGTTCTTAACTCGTTGAATGTAAAATAGAAACTTCTGTTGGAAGGGATTTGGGTTGTATTTATAAGGTCTTAAATGCTGACAAGACATGCAGGTGTCCTCATGGTCATATTAAAACTTCTTTGTTCATTTTGATTATTCTGATAATTGAAATGCACGTTCGTTCTGTGTAATGATACAATAGACAATATACAATAGCATATTATTGTCTCGTATTATCAATCTCATAATAATCTTATTATTGTCTGAGAATGTGAGATAAGTGACTTAGCGAACTAAAGTACAGTTATATTATAATAGAGTCTATATAATGCTAATATAACATATAGACAGCAATATGTATTATAATAATGTATTATAATAATTGTATCTAAGTGTAACCACGTAACAAGTGTTACTAAAGTGAATAAATTGTTTTTAAAAAGAAGTCTTGTCAGTTCCAAATCTAACAAGTGGCGCAGTCAGTAGGATCCCAAAACACTACTAGAACAAGGAACCAGATCCTAACTGGCAGTGGTGGATCCTAATCCTTCGAGAGGAAAAAGAACCCAAGAAACTCAACGCAACGCAAGTCAAGAAAGATACTCAAGAAAGAAACTATATATACATATATATATATATATATATATATATATATATATATATATATATATATATATATATATATATATATATATATATATATATATATACATATATATATATATATATATATATATATATATATATATATATATATATATATATATATATATATATATATATATATATACATATATATATATATATATATATATATATATATATATATATATATATATATATATATATATATATATATATATATATATATCGTATATCTTCCTGTGTATAATCCTTTTGATGTGTGGGGGAAAGTTGTTGGGTTTTGCTGGAAACGGCCAGCTTAGACTCACAACCTTACTCAGCTATTTCGTCTCGTTCAAGATTACAACAGGTGGATACAAATATACCTTGATACGTTATACCTATAATATAATCGTACGACCCACGATCTGAAAATATGAGCACTATTTATTTATCTTTTTAATATCTTAAATAATTTTATGCCTGTGTTCTGTCGCACCTTAACCCTACTTATTTAACTACTTTATTCAAGGAAACAAGAGCGTACAAATATGTGTCAAGGGTTCCCTCCATTATTTATGAAGTGATGTACGTCCTTGCAGGTGTTATAATTGACTGCCTCATAGTTAAACATGTTCCTTCTAGTTATAACTTTTCGATCTTGCCTTCTTGAGCACAATTAATTACAAATGTAGTTGTTAAAATAGAAAATTTATGAAATGTGCCCTTAGGGTCTTTTTATGAACATATACACTTATTGCTCTAATTAATACAATTATTTTGGTACCTTTTTTAATTCATTACGTTTAGCATTAATCATGATATTGAACATATATGTCAGATAATTCCTCGCCGTCTCTTCGCTGGGATATCTCAAGAGATTTCTAGCCAGCTGACAGCTGACATGTTACATCCTACAACGTAAATTTCTTATAGCTGTTTTCCTTTATTAATTGTAGTTTCGCTGCAATTGGTACTGTACTTGAAGGACCAGGCCCAAGGATTCTCAGACTGGCTCAGAAGTTTGTCAGCTTCTTTATTGCCGTTGCATTGTGAGTGTCCTTTGACACAGCCTAGGCAGATGTTATTCATCTGACAGGTTCTCACAAGTGCTTGATAACATTCCCATGTTGACCCTTATGTTATGTTGTTATTTTATAGTTTTTCAGGGCCAGTAGTGATTGTCTACTATCTGTGATTGTCTTGCCCGTTATTTCTCTGCGAGCAATCTCTTGTGCGGCTATGGTTATACCTGCGAATTCTGTTTGTACTACACTGGCATTTTTATCTATAGTTTTTTATCCAATGGCATCGGAGACGCATATTTCTGGAATATATACCACAGCCTGCTCCTTCCTTTTTCGTTGATCCGTCTGTGAAGACATAGTTTACACCTTCAACCCCGATCTCATTTTCACCAGTAGTTTGTATGGTGTAAGGTTTATCAAAGACAAAGACAAGGCGGAATACCATCTGCGCATGCCTATAAAAGATGTATCGTTTTGACAGCCACAGTCCACAGGCGGCTTCTGGTTTGGCCACAGCTTGCGTTTGTTAGTATGGCAACGGATTTGAGGCGAGTCGTGGTAGTCAAAGCCACTTCTTCTAGATGTAGATCTAGCGGTGGAAGACACAGCATTACCTCCATTGCTCTCATTGGTGTTGTTCATATAGCTCCGGTTATACTCAGACAGGCAACTCTTTGTACCTAGCATAGCTTGAGTTTTGCTGTTATTTGTTGACTCTTGGGCCACCAAACAACAGCTCCGTAGGCCATCATTGGTCTTATGATATAAGTATATATCTACAGGACCACCCTGGGTTTCGTTCCCCAGGTTTTTCTTACGGTCTGGCGACACTGCTCATATGATGTGTAGGCCTTATTTATTCTTCTTTCGAGGTGAAGATTCCAGTTTAGTTTAGTATCGAAAGTTACCCCCAAGTAGGTATTTCACATCTGGTGCAAAATTTAATGCTGTGTTTAGGAGAACGGGTGCTCTCATTGGCTCCAGTTTTATTTTCATTGTGAAGAGTACCATTTCCGTCCTCCTGGGGTTGACGGATAGGCTCCTCACACCAATTTTCGATTATTCTTAGGGCCGTCTGCATTCTTTGGCAGAGGGCTCCTTCGAATGTTCCATTAAGCAGTATCGTTAGGTCATCTGCGTATGCAATTGTGTACAATCCTTGAATGTTGAGGTAGTACAGCCTCAGGTTCTTGACAGCTGTCAAGAATCAGATTCCATAGCAGTGATGATAAAACACCTCCCTGCGGAAAGCCTTTCGCAATCTCTATGACAGTCCTCTTATGACAGTGTCTCTTGCAATATTTTGTTCTGCTCTTTTAGAGAGCATGTTGGATATCCAGCGGCCCATAATATGAAGAACGTTCCTATGTGATAGGGCCGCTCTAATTTTAGGAATGGTGGTTTCGTCAAACGCACCTTCTATATCTATGAAGACACCCAAGGTGGATTCCTTATGATCCAGGGATTTCTCAATCCAACTTGCTACCACATGGAGAGCAGTGTCGGTGGATTTTCCTGATGTGTATGCATGTTGGTTGGGGTGCACAGTATTGTTAGTCAATGTTACATCCCTCAGATATCGCTCACATAGCTTCATCTTCAGTAGAAATGAAGTTATGCTAATAGGACGGCATGCTTTGGGTGTGGAATGATCCATCCTCCCTGCTGGTATGAACAATACTTTTATTTCTATCCATGTCTGCGGGATGTTTAGGTGTGCTAAGCACATCCTAAACATCCCAACCAGGCGCGGCAGTAGTTTATCCAGGCTCCACTGGAGTAGTGCTGTATATATGCCGTCAATGCCCGGCATTTTGAATAGGGAGAAGCTCTATTTTGCCTTGATTCTGTCCTCACTTACTATTTAGTTGGCGGTTTGCCATTCTGATTCTGTTGGTTGGGTGCCACCGACATCTGCCACCGACCCAGGAGAATTTTTCGTCTATTCACTGTCAATATCATTCACATTAAAACGAACTATCACACGCCTTCAACGTCGGGGACACAACTGAAAAACATAAAATTAAAGGACCTTATAATAACACTGTTTAGTATGCATATCAGAGCATGAATAGCATAGAGGAGGAAGTGGGGGAGGGGAGGATTCGAATCGGGTATGGGGGGAGGGGTGGGGTTGTTTTGAACGTATACAAATGGAAGTAGATGCCATAACTTCATTAAATATGTTGCAAAATGGAAAGTACATCGAAATCCATTTTTTTTCGATTTTGAGAATTTTTGCACTTTTTTAAAACTCTGTATATCTGTATCAATGGTGTGAAAAAATACGTTTCAGTATAAGTTGCAAATCAACCGTTTATTTTTACAAAAAAAAAACAGAAAAAAGTTTTAAAATTTTGGGGTTTCAGCCTCCTTCTCAAAATTAAAAAAAAAATCCTGGATAAATTGGGTGTGGCGCTACTGAAAACCTACAAAAACCATCCCAAAGTTTCATCAAGTTCGGAATTTTTCGAATGTACGAAGTACATGGCGACTGCCCTAATATTTTGCTGATTTTTTTTGCTAAAAACTTATTGGCACAGGACTTACTTATAGTAGTATAAAAATCCCTAGGTCTAGCATGAAACAACCAGATATGAATGAGTATTATTTTACGCTCTATCTAGAAATATCTAGATCTCTCTCTTTCTAGAATTGAGTACAGGGGTAGTTATTTTTTTACAACTACCATATTTTTAATAATTTTTCCTACTTCTTCTAATAATATTCTGTATGCATGTTTAATTTATTGCAACATTAATTTATTATTTGACCTTACATTTTCTTTCTTTAACAGGTCTTGCTGAAATGACTCGAAATTATCAATCTGAGCCAGATCAAGTAGAGCCAAAGGAAGTTACAGGATCTGTTAGTCAACCACCAAGGCCGCCTTCACGCTGTGACAGCGAAAAAAATAAAAGTTCTCCTAACTCACATAAAAATTTAAGGGTGTGCAACTCACCTATAGATGACACAGACGGAGATAGAGAAGGGACAGCAGCATCATTTGAAGAAAATGTATCCGTAGAAAAACCATTAATTTCTAATTGTAGTGACATTGACGATATAAGTGCATATAATAGTAATAATGTAGTAGTTACTTCTTCAATTAATCCTCCACTAATATGTAGTCGATTAACATCACCGGTGTGTAGTGATTCCTTACCGGGTCCATCTAACATGCCCCCTATTCAGCAAGTGCCACTGGTAAATATACATATCACCTTTATCTAGTAGTATAATGTAATGTATATAAAATACTAGCAATTTTAAATAGTCATATCTGATATGCCTTTTAAAATAAGTTAATTACCTCAAATTTGTATGTCAGTGCTTCATACTCAGTGCATTACGGAAAATGGATAGTTGCAACTATCCTGACGAAAAAATAAATATGAGTGAGTTAAATTTTGACTTCTGACTAATGCTACATAATAATTCTACACTTATATTTATACAATTATAGCGTTTCAACAAATGCAGGTGCAATACTGTCGACTAAGCTATATCTAATGCGGAAGCATTGTAACCTGATACCAGGGGAAGCTATTATCTTTTGCTACATCGGCGAAAGCATAACTTGTGAATAACAAAAATATATATTACTGCTATGTACTAGACTTGAATATTATATAGCAACTCCCTTCTTATAGAAAAAGTTGGTGTTATACAGCAACTTTTAGAAGTTATATAAAAATTATTATTTTTATGGTTATATAATTAAATGGTTATAAAATGTTAAAATACAATAAATGAAATGGTAATATGTGAGTACAATAAATAAAAGTTTTCTGTCAAATCAGTTCGATGTCTTCTTCTGATGGTCCTTCTTCGGGATGGATGGACGGTCGTCTTCTTGGGAGACTGTTTGCGAAACTGCCGAATGTTCGTCTCGGTCTTGGTTTTGGAGAAGATACACTTGCTGGGGCGATGATGGCTAATCTTCTTCTACATTTAAATGTTATCTAGAGGATAACTAGCAATATTATCAGTGAGATAATAAAATACCTGAACCATGAAGTGTATTTTTTTACGAATAGATGATTGATCCAATCGTCTAAATTGCGGGAATATTGGTCTAACTTATGCTTGGCAATTTCAAGCTTTTCTACATTCAAGTTGTTCAGTTTGAGAGGCTTTAATTCCGTTCATTTTTGTGTGTCTGGAATGTCACTACAACAATCATAAGGTATTACGACTAGATGTGGATTGTCGTTGGCTTCCACGAATTTTCTGGAACTTACTTGGACTTTCGTTATTCCGATAAAAGCACTACATCCTAGTTGCAGTTTGAGGATGCTATTTTTGTAAATTAGTTCAGTAATGGAACCTGGGACAGCTGACTATGATTTGAGGTGGTTCTGAAATGATAGTTAACCACATGTTTTCCTCGAGTTCTTGGACGTTGTATCCTTCACTCGAGACTAGGGATGTTTGGCATTTTTTTGGCAAGGATTCTAAATTTTTGAATAATCTGGCTTCACATACGGCATCGTTATCTATTGGGTAGGTAAATAGATTAGAACATAACTTCATTCTGTAGTACAACGGTTTACACAAATTTGGATCCTGGATGGGTACATACATTAAAGAATCATTATATTTCGCGATATATTTGTTAGTTATGAGCAAAATATGATGTAATCCAGTTCTATTATCCAAGATAGGGATTGGGTATAAACAGTATAATGTATAGGATTGTGATACTGCTAGTGGTATTTTTAAAACGAATACCAAGCCTGAATTGGTTTAAAAACCTTCTAATTCAATAATGCCTAAGTATCTAGCAGCATTTGATGATTTTAAGAAATAGTAAACTATTTTTATATTAATTTTGTGTGAAGTCTCCTGTAATGAAGTAATCAGATCGCCAGGATTAATAATCGATGTATGAATGATTTTTAAACGCGCGAATATTATTGAATCTAGAATATCGCTTAAATTGTCTTCGATATACAGATAACTTTCCCTGAGTTGTTCGCAGATTGCTAGGAACTTTAATTTTACATATATCATTTCTACTTTATCGGTTACGCCGATAATGGCTCGTTCAATTTCTTTGATATCTTTGTTAAATGTTTCTCCAGCTATATGCAATATTTGAAGAGTTGAATTGAAATTCTTTATAACAGTGGATGTGACATAAATTTGATTATTCATTAAGTTCTCTAATTGATGCACGTCATCATGTAATTTATTTATGCAATTTGTATAGTATTTACCATCAGAAGCTTCATATCATCGAAAACTTATTCGAATTTTGTGTTAATAGAATTGGAAATTTGATTTAATAGGTTAACATGAGCTTTGACTTACTTCTAGGTGAAAAACGTTAAAGTTATGTATTGCAGGGTTAAAAGTATTTAGGAGTTGACTTAGGATTTGTTCGTTATGGTCGCAAGCTGTTCGCAAGGAAGTTGTTTTTGTGTATCAGTAATGTCCATTTGTCATGTGGTAATTCTATTATTGTGTCTTCGTGAAAATACACTCCGACTGTATTATTGATAGGTACTATTGTATATTGGGAGGCTGCTGCTCCGATCAGCAGAAGAAACCTGAAAATAAACGTTAATCTGAAGATTAACGTTTATTTTCAGGTTCTGCAGAATAAGGTTTCATTCTGTCGAAATTTGTTTTCGTCGTTTGATTTGTCTCGAGATTCTGTAGTAATGCTGAATTTTGAAAGATTTGAATTATTTGGAATGGTCCGTTAAATTTGTTTTGGAGTATATCCTTTAAATGGGATTCTTTTACATAGACTTTGTCTCCTACTTGATACTCGTAACGGTTTTCGGGGACGTGTTTATCAAAGCGTATTTTTGATTTCTTTTTTTGGTTTAGAGTTTTTGCTCTAGCTATTTTTTAGTAATGGGATATTATATTATTAAGATCTCTTACGTATTTCCTGATCAAGTCTTTTTAGTTATACAAAGTTTCTGGTGGTCGACTAGACGTATGACCGAATATTAATTCATATGGAGTAAATCCATGTGTCTTGTTGCTTATTATATTATTATAACATATCACAGTATATGGTAAAATGTTAAATGGGTGTTCATCGGGATATTCTGCTCAGTAGACTCTAATCATTTCTGCAAGAGTTGCATGGAATCTTTCTAGTGATCCATTTGATTGTGGAGGACTAACACTAGATATAGTTAATTTTATGTCGTAAAGGGTGTAAAGGTCTTTTAGAAGAATATTGTCCAATTCTCGTCCGTAATGGCAATGGATACGTAACGGTGTTCCGAAATGTTGAAAATATAGTAATAAGTGTTTAGTACTGATAGTGTTTACTACTGATTTTCCTGTTTTATTTTCAACAGCGTATGCTTGTGTGAATTTTATCAATTCGTCTCTAATTGTGAGAGCATAATTTCTAGTTGGTGTTTCGAAAATATTAATGTTCAAAAGGCGTATTTGGTGTTTCGGTAATCACTAGTGAGTTACTAAGGTTTTTTCTACAAACTTTTGTCTTTTAACAAATGTGATGATTTTTAATAACATTTTCAAAGTCTTTGGTAAAGCCAGACCAAGTATATTTTTCTTTAATTGTCCTAATTGTTTCGTTAATGCCACGGTGTAAATAATTTTTACCTGAGTGGTATTGTTCTATTATTATTGGGATTTCGTCATCTTTGGCTTTCTTGACAATGTTTTTGATGTACATTTAATTTTAATTCCTTCTCTGCAAATATGAAGGACAACATTTCTAAAATGGGTAAATCTAAATTGTTTTATAAGTTTGGAAAATGTCTATTTCGTTTTGAAATTTATACAATAGAATAAATAGTGTTTCCATAATTGATTCCGGGTCAAAAGGTAAAGGTACGATAAAGTATTTTCTTTTTCTTACTGTTTTTCTAGAAGCACTATTTAATTTGTAAGTAGCAAAATCTAGATTCTCTTCAAATATGCCTTCAATAATTTTAAGATGTAGGTAAGTTATTTTGTGGAACAAAAGGTAATGAAATTTTTATTTTCTTTACCATTGGTAAATTGGATTTTAGAATAATCTATAAATCATTTGGTTTTCTAAAGATTTACAAAAGTTCCATAATCGCTAGATATTTGTTCTTTTGTAAATTCAGTAGCAGCTACTATTATTTCTTCTTCGTCTGAATTATTATGGGCAAGAATTTAAGAATTTAATTTTGAACATTCTTGGAAATGGTTGATTTTTATTCTAGATAATGCGTCAACATTTTTGTGAATTTTACCAAGTTTGTATATATTTTTATAATCATATTCTTCTAGTTTCAAACGCCAATGTGCTAAAGGGCTTCCTGGGTATTTTATAGAGAATAGCCAAGTTAATGGTCGATGATCGGTTATTAATTTAAACTTTCTGCCAAAAATATACTATCTGAAGTGTTTTACGTGTGAAGTGTTTGGGCTTAACAACAGTTCACGTTCTATTGTACTGTATTTAGATTCAGTACTACTTAGTGTTCGAGAAGCATAATAGATAGGTTGATCTTTTCCTATGGGTCCTTATGAAAGCACAGCAGCAATAGCGTAAGCACTTGCGTCCGTAGTCAGTAAAAATGATTCGTCAAAGTTAGGATAGACAAAGATGGGTGTGTCGAAGTTAAAGCTCTTTTTCCTCAAAAGAATTTTTACATTGTGAGTCAAAATTAAATAAAATGGCTTTTTGCAAAAGTTTAGTTACTGGTTTTGAAATTTTAGCAAAGTTAGAAATAAATCGTCTATAATAACATGCAAGTCCTAAAAAGGATTTTATTTCATTTTGATTTCTTGGTTGTAGAAAATTTTGAATGCAATCTATTTTTGCGGGATTTGGTTTTACACCATTTTCTGTTATGACGTGTCCTAAATAAGCGACTTATTTTCTGAGAAATTTACATTTATCAGGTTGAATTTTTAGGTTAGCTTTTAGAAGTCTTTTAAATACTTCGGTTAAGAGAGAAATGTGTTCATGTATTGTCAGGGAATAAATTATAATGTCGTCCATATAGACTAGGCAGCGCTCATTTTCTATGCCTAATAAAATATTGTCCTCTTTGAAATATTGAGGGAGCATTTTAAAATCCGAATGGCATGCGCTCAAACTCAAAATATCCATTTTCAATTGTGAATGTGGTTTTCTGAATGTCTTTAGAGTCTATTTCTATCTGGTGAAATCCAAATGCTAATTCAAGCGTAGTAAAATATTGACAACATCCTGGTTGGTCAAGTAAATCAGAACTGTTAGGTAGAGGATATTTATTGTCAATGGTTAATTAATTCATTAAGTTTACGGTAGTCTATTACAAATCGCCATTTTTGTTTACCAGAGGCGTCTAACTTTTTGGAAACTACCCATACTTGGGACGACCAAGGGGAAATGAAAGGTTGAATAATATCTTGTTGAAGCATTTTTTTAATTTGAGTTTTTACTTCTTCCTTGTGAATTAGCGGATAACGATAAGATTTAGTAAAAGCGTGTTTTGCATTGTTAGTGACAATCGAATTTTTAAAACCTAAAACCCAGATTGAGCGTACATAGGAGTGAGCTCCCGATCCAAAAGATCGGGGGCTCACTCCTATGTACAACCAAGCCACTGAAAAAATAACCGCACCAGAAGGGCAAAGATATAAAGACAACAAAATCAGAGTCAGAAGTAACAAGTTAAATATTGCGACAAATTATGACCAAACTCGATCAACAGGAAATGACGAATAAAATGATTCTTGAAAGGATAATCAAAATAGAAAACAGCAACAAAAACCTGCAAATAACAAAAATAAAAATGGTTGCTAACACGGTCAGAATAGTATCCTAGACTACCAATGGGCTAATAAAAGGAGCCCATGAACTAGAAGCGTTCTTATGGAAAGATAAAATCGATGTATATAGCCTTAATATCTGAGACTCACATGGCCTTAATATCTGAGACTCACATGGCCAGAACAAATGATTGCAAAATAAGAGGTTAAAAAGTTAATCACACCGTTCGACCCGACCTTCCGAGAAAGGGCGGAACAGCGTTGATAATCAGAGAAAACTTAAAACACTACGAAGATGCCAAATACGAAACTGCAGAAATACAAGCGACAGCAGTGATAATCTAAATGAAATCCTACGACATCACAATTGCCGCAATATATTGCCCAGCAGGAAAAGCGCAAAAAGAACAACACTACAGTCGCCTTCTCTCGGTCATTAGGAGATCGCTTCATTATTGGAGGCGACTTTAATGCCAAACACACATATTGGGGTTCTGCTAATATAACGCCGAAAGGAAGACAACTACACTACTGCACTACTGCAAAGGCAATGTCTTGTCACTTCCAATTAACCGGCAAACCAACATACTGGCCTACATATAAAAAAACGCCAAGCTTAGTCGACTTTCTTGTGTTACGCAATATTGCATCCGCTTATGCCAACATTGAAGAATGCTTTGACCTAGCATCTAACCATTTAGCAATTCTACTCTCATTGAGTGAGCATGTAATAAGCAAACAGCAGCCCGCATATCTCATTAACGGGAAACTGATTGGGATGGATTTCGAGCAGAACTTCAACAGAGAATTGAATTAAGGGTACCCTTGAAAAATAAATAACCGTTAGACCATGAAATAGAAAATCTTCTGGTTGACTTGCAGCAATCTGCGTGGAACAACACCCACACACTGAAGCCAAAACACCAGGTTTGAACTACATAAAAGAAATTCGAGACTTGGTTACCAAAAAAAGGAAAGCCAGAAAAAATGGCAACAAACGAGTGCTAAATAATCTATGCGAGGAGCTCAGAAATGAAATTGAAGCCATCAAGAATGGCTCACTTTGAAATTTTCCTTAGGAAGTTATCGCCTGACGAATGCACCGATTACTCTCTCTGGAAGGCTGCTAAATTCTTGAATAGGAATAAGAATCATGACCCTCCCATTCGAAAAGGTAACGGAAACTGGGCTCGCCGAGATGAAGAAAAGGCAGAAATATTTACAGAAATTTAAAATATATCAGTTGGCAAATATATTTCAGCCATATGATCCTACTGGCATAGAAGTGGTACCACAAATTACTAACGATAATTAAGCCAATAACACCTGCTGAGCTCACCAATACTATCAGAAACAATCTCAGTACAAAAAAAGGTCTAGGTTATGATCTAATAACTGCACAAATACTTAAGGAGTTTCTCCGCAAAGGCATCGTAAAACTGACGCATCTCTTCAATGCAGCACTACGACTGCGATACATGCCAATACAGTAGAAGATTGCTGAAGTAATAATTACTCTCAAACCTGGCAGACATTCTGAAAATAGAACATCATACCGACCCGTTTCCTTATTGCGGATTATATCCAAACTGTTAGGAAAGTTCCTTTTGCAGAGACTCAAACCAATCATTGTGGAAAAGCAGCTTATTCCGTCCCACAAGTTTGGATTTCGTAATAAGCTTTCAACTATGGATCAAGTGCATCGAATTACAGATGTAATTGAGAGAGCACTTGAAAAGAAAAGGATCTGCGCAACGATATTCCTAGATGTGGCCCAAGCATTCGATCGAGCGTGGCATCAGGGCCTGGAATACAAACTAGAAAAATATTTGACAAATGAGCCCAATTCTTCATTCATATAATTACTGAACGTCACTTCAGAGTTAAATATGGAGAAGAATATTCTGACCTGATATTCTGAGAAGATTTATGCTGGAGTACCTCAGGGCAGTGTCCTTGGACCTGTTTTCTACCTGCTGTACACCAACGACATCCCACAAAGCGACGAAGTAATTACGGCAACATTCGCCGACGACACTGCTCTGCTCGCTACTGACCAAGATATACAGTCATCCACGAACAAAACTTCAAATAGCAGTCAACACCACTGTCATCACAACATGTCACCACTTGGACAAAGAAATGGCGCGTCAAACTAAATGGGGCGAAATTGATTCACGAAATTGACGTGAATCCAACCACCAACAAGAAATATGACTATACTCCAGTGATTGTCAACCAGCAAACAATCCCACATGCCAACGAAGCATCTAGATATGACCTTATATGCAAAAGGGAAAACACATATGAAGAAGAAACGTGAGCAATTATACCTCAAATTCAGACAAATGCATTGGCTCCTCAGACGTCACTCTGAGTTGTCCATACACAACAAACTACTTATCGACAAGCAAATTCTGAAGCCCATATGGACTTATGGCATCCGACTCTGAGGATGCACTAAGAAATCCAAAACTGAATTAATTGAAACGTTCCAGAATATTTATATTATATTTAATATTTATATTTAAGTACTTCGAAGCATCGTCAAAGCACCGTGGTACATACGCAATGAAGACATCCATCGTGACCTGAATATGCATATGGTTGAAGATGACATTAAGAGGTTTGGAAACATCAGAAGAGGCTAGACCACGAAAACGTCGAAGTGATATCACTACTCGACAACAATGGACCTGTTCGACGGCCAAAGAGACTAAAACCGTTCGAATTGGTAGTAGTGACAGTGAAAGTGCCTAAAATTCTAAGCATAATATGTACGATATAAGCATCATATGAACGCAGTGTTATGTGGAGTGTGTCACTGGATACTCGTCTACTGAACAGCTAAGTCTAGTTATTAAGAAAAAATTGTTAGATTTAATCTAGTTACAATGTTCAATCCATGGGGGGTTTTAAATATATATATATATATATATATATATATATATATATATATATATATATATATATATATATATATATATATATATATATATATATACATATATATATATATATATATATATATATATATATATATATATATATATATATACATATATATATATATATATATATATATATATATATATATATATATATATATATATATATATATATATATATATATATATATATATATATATATATATATATATATATATATATATATATATATATATAGCAAGTCAATAAAGTAGTGTTAGTTATTATAGGCTGTTTAAATTATTATATCCATGAAAGTACGTTCGTGCACAGGGTGCAAACATATGTAACAATACAATATTTATATTTAAAACAAAATAATTATGGAATAGGTATTTATTGTTTGAGAAGTCGTATTAAAATCAAGACGAGAAGTTTTTACAGTATAAAAATCAAAACGAATCCTGTAAACGATATTTGTACGTTCTTTCATTGTTATTGGAAAACATAATGAGGAATGCACTGTTGGATACTGTTGGATACTCCTACTTTATACTATTTTCGTCACAGTTCGCTCAGGGTCACAGCAATATTCATGCAAATTATCAACGTCTTATTCACGGTGAAAAATTAACCTCTTTACGTCTCGTTAACGATGCACGAATGTCAAATACACAATGCACGAATGGCATTTTGATGTAGATACATGTAGAAAAAAAAAATGTTGTCTCGCCGGTTCTTGCTCAATGGAGAATACCACTTTTTCTCCATAATATAGTACAATATACCGTTTTCGAGAGTTTCGAGAAAAAAACATGTAGTTCCACCGACAGTTTCAAGAAGTGAATTGTCCTTTTTCAAAAATATAATTTTGATCTATATAAAAGCGCTATAATATATAGCCCAGGCAATGGGTGGTTTTACCTTGGTGAGACCGTAAAATACAATGTAGTGATTATAACCCAGAGTTTGAGATCCTGGGAGAAGGCTGTTCGAGCCGCCATCTTGGAAAGATGGCTGCCAAAAGTAGTTTTTGGTAAATATCTCCTATTGGTTCCTATTTGTCCTATAAAAAAATAATGAATTGAGTTGATATTTTTATATAATATTATATTCTATGCATTTTTTTCTTCAGACCATTATTTATCAAGATATAGCGCCAAACGCAATCAAATAATGGTAATGTTGCGGGCGACAATTTGTTTGCACTTGTTTCCTTAAATGACGGCTAATTGATATATGCAAAGTAATGTAAGCCTAAATATCTACCTATTATATTTCAGCATCCACTCCGAATATATAATATATATACTTATACCATATAGTACGCGCGCTCGTGCTATCACGCACAATTCGTGTTCTTGTGCTACGCTGTGTAACATCGTACCGCCCGTCGCGTCGTCGCTGTTCAGGTTTATGTAACCGTAATTAATAACATGAAATACCTACATTTACATATTGTTATGAATCTTTGTCATTATGAGTCAAACCCTGGACTCGTAAACAAACTGTATTGCTTTAAATTAAGAGACTGAAATCATAATTCACACTGTTTGCCTATTTGGTTAGCAAGGTGTATTTTATTTTTAACACATATTAGTAACAGCATTTTAGCTATTGGTAAAACACTCGGAGTAGTTTCCACAAACACCAAAACACTTTCACTTCGCTCGACCCGCGTTTCGCCAACCAAGTTGGCATCGTCCGGAGACGATTAAAACTAATCTTAAACTACAAAATCTACCATATTTATACTATTTTCAAGGTGACGTCACTAATTATATCACCGTGAAATTTACGCGTGACATCACGCTTCAATGATCGGTTGCTAAGCAACGCGTAAAGCGGACTATACGGTATGATATCACCGTGAAATTTACGCGTGACTAATCACGCTTCAATGATCGGTTGCTAAGCAACGCGTAAAGCGGGCTATACGGTATAGGTCCCTTGTCGTTATTCATACTACTTTTACATTTTACAATTTCTATGCTCTCAAATGCATTCAACTGTCTATTATTGGTCACATTTCTAACTAATCTTAAATTACTAATATCTATTCTATGATTGTTATCAAAAGCATGTTGTGCAACACTAGACTTATCTGTTCTTCCATATTTTAGATGAGCCATATGCTCTTTAAATCTGGTGTTAATTGATCGTCTCATTTGTCCAACATATTTTCGATCACAATCATTACAACTAATTTCTTAAATTCCAGACCTTTCATTTGGAACAATTTTATCCTTTGGATTGTCTAAAAGTTGTTGTAATTTATTACTCAACGAAAGAATCGCTGTTATACCCACGTTTTTGAAGACCTTACTCAAACCACGAGTAAACCGGGGTTCGTACGGGATGGATACATATTTTGGAGTCTCTATATCCTTTTGAAAGGTCGTAGAATTACGAAGTGTGTCCTTAAATTTACGCTTCCTAATTAGTTTTTCAACTATATCTTTAGGATAACCATTACTTACAGCTATATCTTTAATTAATACTTTTTCTTTTTCAAACCTCTCATTACTGAGAGGGAAATTTAGTAAACGATGGACAAGAAAATTAAAACTTGCCATTTTATGTTGATAGCAGTGGTGAGAGTCATTAGGGATATATCTGATCGTACTGGTATCTTTTCTATATATATATATATATATATATATATATATATATATATATATATATATATATATATATATATATATATATATATATATATATATATATATATATATATATATATATATATATATATATATATATATATTTTGTGAAAAGTAATCTTGGGTTGGTAGCATTTCATTACATAGAAATAAGCAAATAGAGGAATAAGAAAGAAAACACACTTACCAGTGCTATATCTGGACACACATACGGAAATGAACCACTATACACACGAAAACGAACCCCTTAGAAGTTGTACAAGTTCTTTCACCTTTCTTGAGGATCTTCAGAGCAGTATACGATTTATTTCATTGATCATTCATACTTGAATTTAAATTACCAATACACCAACACTTGTAGTGACGTTTTATGACATTAGTTTTTGACGGAACTCATTCTTAGAATACACAAACCTAGTCTACTATTTATATTTGTTCTATTTGAACATATTATATATAAAAGCATTAGGCATACAGTTATCCAGAAGATGTTAAACTTTAAAATGCATAAAATCTTGTTGAACCTATTGAAAAACAACTACTTTTTCCAACTATATGCGGGAAAATATTGAATTATATATACAATAGAGTTCTGAAGCATTCAAAGAGGGAGTGATACAGAAATTGCTTGCTTAGTCAAAACTAAAATCATTTGTTGGTTGTATGTATTAATTGTTTCGAAGAAACAATTAATACATACATAATTAAGAAACATATATTCTTAACCTTATCAATGAAATCATTTGAATTTTTAACTGAAAAACTAGGCTGTGCAATGGGCAAACTTTCAAATTCCTGAGTCAACCATTTTGATAAGTGGTAAGTCGGAGATCCAATAGACGATACTATTGGACGCACCGACTTCCCTGGCGTATGAATTTTTGGTAGACAATATAATCTAGGTACAGTAGGGTTAGATACACGTTACCTATTCTTAACAGGTGGAGTAATAAGGTTGTTACATGATTTGAGGACATTTTTTATTTCGGTGGTCATTCTTGATAAAGGGAAACCCTTTAGTAAGTTCTTTATAAGGACCATTACTAATTAGGTTGTTTACCCGTTCATAATAGTCCTCTTTATCTAAAATAACAACCTTATTACCTTCTGCAATAAAAACAGTCTTTTTCGCGTAATCTTTTGATAGTCTTTCTCGGATTCTTTGAGCATGACTTTCTATTGTCTACGTTATTCATTATATTTTTAGAAATTTGGTTCCTGCAAGCCACTCTGACGAGACCCTTGGATGAATCGGGCAGATATTGAATTGAACTTTCAATCCCTGCCACGACATCATCCAAAATCTCATCAGAAGGGGCTACAGCAAAGTTTAAACCCTTGTTTAGAAGGAACCCTTGGTTGGCGAAACGCTCGTCGAGCGAAGTGAAAGTATTTTGGTGTTTGTGGAAACTACTCGGAGTGTTATAGTTACATCAAAGGTTCCAGCCCTATCCAGTATTATGGGTAAAAGAAAACATAATCGAAAAACATTCACGCCTTAGGAGCGTGGATACATCTTCCGATGATTCACGGGACCGTAGCAGGTCTCGCTCGGCATCTAGACGTAGCCCGAGCGGGACGGCGCGGCGTACGCAACCGGTGATGATCACGATCCATGCGACGCGACGTGGCATTGTCGGTACAAGCAAATGAAGGCAACGTTGTCGCTGACGAGATCGCGTCTAATAATGATGATATCCTTTTAATACAGGATGACGAGTTGCCAGATGACGTAGGTACTAAAAATTTTGGAAGGGGATCTTGAGAGGCCTCCTACTGAAATAATAATTCATCAGGCGGTTGCCGCTAGGTGGGCCTCTATTATAGCTATATCTGTCTAACGAGGAAAAGCAATTCTTCGAAAAATACAAAATACCGGGCAATGGCGTGGCTTTGACGCCTCCGTCTATTAACCCCGAAATTGCGACTATAATGTCAGGCCCACATATTAATAGGATGCGGCCCGCACCCAGTACCAATTGCAAATAAGCAAGGCACTCGCGGCCCTAGGACAAGGTATAAAAGTACTTTTAACTGACTCAGAGAATATACCAAAACCGGATTCCGACCAACGTGTACTATATTCTAGTAATCCCTCTAGAATTCTTAGTAACTTGTTCCACGTAATTATTCAGACAAGATGTTCCCTGGTTCCTAGTTTAAATAAAGATGTAAAAAATCATAGTGGAAAATTCCCCTGCCTCGGAACTGCTGTTTGGTTCAGATTTAACAAAAAAAATAACACCTACAAAACATTGGAATTTACAGGGCGCCAACTGAAATCTGTTGTATCAAATGGCCGACAACATCAAGACAGCATCAAAGGCAAGTTCAAAACAAAAGGAGGAAGCAGGGGCCAGAGTAAAATCCCGCTTAATTCCGGAAAACAGATATCGGTCGTTTCACCACCAGAGGGGTGTGAAACAACCAAAGGGTCATCCCTCTAGGGAAAAGCAGTACCTAAGGAAACCCTAATGCCGGTAAGTCAATATGCCTTAGCAGGCAGGCTTAAACATTTTTACAGAAAGTGGATATCTATCACATCTAACCTTGTAACCTTAACTTAGAATAAGGGTTATAAACTGCCACTATGTTAGAAATCTGCTCAAACCCGCAGCCCTATAGAATCACAACTTCCAAGTAGTGATTTTAAACTTATTTCTAATTCTGTAGCAGAGCTTTTGAGCCAAGGTTCTGTTATCTAATGTAACCCTCTTCTGATGCCCCTTCTGGTTCAAATGTTAACCCCCTGATCAATTTATTTCAAGAACTTTTTTGGCTAATAAACCAAACGGTAAAAGCGATTGGTTTTGAATTTGAAATGTTTAAATAATTTATTAACTGTACCCCATTTTAAAATGGAGGGCAGAAGAACAGGATGCAGACTCTTAAAAAAGGACACTTATCTAGCATCTATCCATGGAGGAATCTAAAGGATGCTTTTTTTAGTTCCCGTTGTCATGTCAACGAACATGGTAAATACCTTTGCTTTACATTTCAACATAAGTTATATGAATTTATAGTTTTACCGTTCGGTTTAGCCTCAGCTCCATACGCATTTAGAAAGATATTGAGGCCTGTAGTCCAATATCTTAGATCAAATGGCGTAATATGTCGTGTTAATTACTTGGATTACTTGGATTACTTGAATGGCGTAATTTTTCGAGACTCTAGCGGGGAATGTTTTAGAAATCTAATGCACAGCAGAAACCGTAACTACACTGGGTTTCATAATAAATGCACCAAAAAGTGTCATCCTACGATCAAAAACACGTAAATCCTTGGCTTTATATTTGAAAGCCATCAGATGCGATTACAATTAATTATCAACTGACAGAAAACAAAAGGTTAAAAGGTGGATAATTCTAATGCAGAGCAAAGAACACTATAAAATGCGCTTGTTTGCACAGTTTATTGACTACCTATAATAAATCCGATAAATCCGATAATGCCTTTCCTCCCTTCAGTGTAATCACAAGAGTTTTACAAAAATACAATACAGGCCAAGCTACGGGCATTATAGTAGTACCGATGTGGAAAAGTCAAGCATGGTACCCACTCTTTGAAAAAATGAGTGTTATGTCAATATCTGCTATTTTACCCCAACCCTAAACTATTAATTTGCCTTTGCAGCAAGGAAAGCCATCCTTTGTCACGTGACCCTGGTGGCATCATTTTGAACGATTATTAAATTAAACAATTCCTCAACGGTGTTTTTATGTTGAGACCTGCAATGCCTTGTTACAGTGTCACGTGGGATCCTAGCCAAGTAGGTACTCGAGTATTTGGATAAAACAGCAACGGACACGTTAAGACATTTATTTTTTAAATTTGTAACACTTCTATGTTTAGTGACTGGGCAGCGTACACAAGCTTTATACTTAATGAAAGTAACAAATATGCGGACATTGGATCATGGTTTACAATGGATTTTTTATTATCGATTTCGAAATGCCCATTATCTATTTTTAACTGTCCAGAAACCACACAAAGCAGCCACGAAACAAAAGCTTAGTCGTTGGATAAAATCCACATTAAAATGAGCAGGAATTGACTGCGCCATTTTTAAACCACATTCCGTCCGTCATGCATCTACCTCTGCGGCCTTCAGACGTATCATTGGATACTATCAGAAAATCAGCAGGATGGAGGCAACGCGCGAAGGCGTTTGCTACGTTTTATCAGAGGCCACTTTCAACCCCTGATAATTTTGGTCGCACGATTCTGAGTCTATCTTAAAAGCAATTTAACATTTTCTTTTATTTTTTATAAGGACCATAGTCCTTATTATTATATATCCTTCCTCATGTGCAGTTGAATTATGTAAAATTTAGTTTGGTTACCAATAAATAATTTTTTCTGCATATTTATTTAAAAAAAAATAATAATAACAATAATAATAAATAATATTAGCGGTGTTTTCTTTCCAACTTTTATCTTTAAACGACTACATGGTATGAGTATATATTATATCTTCGGAGTGGATGCTGAAATATAATTAAACGATCAAAAGAACTTACCTGAAGGTAGATCGTAATAATATGAGGCTACCACTTTGTAGATATAATAACCCTCCCTTACCCTGAGTTGCAGATAAAACACAATTTAGTCATTTAAATGAAATGAGCTAGGTAAGAACGGTGAATATAGGCGGCAGGTAAGGGAGATTTTATATATCTTCTCTCTTTAAAATTATTGTGCGTGGTAACACGAGCGCGCGTAATACATGGTATGATTATATATTATATCTTCGGAGTGGATGCCTCATATAATTACGATCGAATTTCAGGTAAGTTCTTTTGATCGTTTAATTATCAAATGCATTACTTATGTTTTTGGAATGAACGAATAACTTTTTAAAAATCACTTTATTGGAATTAATAGCTCGAAGGTACAGACAAGACTGGCTTGTTACTGGCTATTAAATATATTTATAAGTTTATACAATAGAAACTAAGCTAAAGATAAGGTATACAATAGCATTTAATCCAGGGACGTAATTCGTTCTCCTCCTCCGACCGTTGATGGAAATCATCCTTGATTTCTATATCATGATGTCTTCTTTCCAAGTTTCCTGGGTTTGGGGAGACTTTCTTTATTAAAAGTGTATTCCATACACTTGTTTGGATTACAGTTATTGATTGGTTCGATTCTTCCAAGTTTACCTGTTGTCTGTTTAAAAGGTCCTGCGTTTCTCATGGCATGGATACATTAACATTTAAGTATTGTAGTTCAAAACGATCTATATATTTGTATTTAAATTTAGTGTATAGGTATCTATTAATTGCAATTTATTTATTAGTTTTTTACAGCTTTGAGTTACAACGCTTTCTATAGAATAACAAGTATCCATTTATAAGTTTTTAATACGTGGCTGAAGACAGCACCATAATCATATTCAGAAATCAAATTTTTACAGTTGACCAGTAAATTAGTGGACTAAAAGTTATATAATGTGTTAATTACGAATAAAATTGTAATGCACGTATGAAGGGGCTCTAATAGACAATGAAAAATACAGTTGAGACATAATATCATTATTTTTGCACTAAAATAATATTATAAAAATTAATTAAATGAAGTTAAGTAATACATATCTACGTAGGTACCTTTTAGTATATGGGTAATAATAAAATATAGATGATAATAATAAAATAATAATAAAATCATACGCTTACAAAAAAAGGGGACGGTAGGGTGAAAACCACCCTAATAACACTGAAATTTTAAATACCACAGAATACTCAAAAATGTTTGCTACCTCCCCGAATAATTTAGTATTTAGACTTTAATTAGTGCCAGTATTAAGAAAATCATTCACAACAGATTTACAACAAAACAGAGGAAGGTAGGGTGAAAACCGCCCTAATAACATTGAAAATTTAAAAAATCTACAAATCACACAAAAAAGTTTGTATCACCACCAATTTTGGTATAGACACTTTAATTCGTGCCCTTAACAGGAAAATCAAACGGACTCACAAAAAAACAGGGGAAGGCAGGGTGAAAACCACCCTAATAATATTGAAATTTAAAAATTCTACAAATCACACAAAAAAGTTTGAATCACCACCAATTTTTGTATACACACTTTAATTCGTGACTTAACAGGAAAATCAAACAGACTCACAAAACAAATAGGGGAAGGCAGGGTGAAAACCGCCCTAATAATATTGAAATTTAAAAATTCTATAAATCACACAAAAAAGTTTGTATCACCACCAATTTTGGTATAGACACTTTAATTCGTGCCCTTAACAGGAAAATCAAACGGACTCACAAAAAAACAGGGGAAGGCAGGGTGAAAACCATCCTAATAATATTGAAATTTAAAAATTCTACAAATCACCAAAAAAATTTGTATCACCACCAGTTTGTATCACCACCAGTTTGTATCACCACCAAGTTTGTATCACCAACGCCAAAATTTTGTGTCACCACCAATTTTGATACATACATTTTAATTCGTGCCCTTAACAGGAAAATCAAACAGACTCACAAAAAAACAGGGGAAGGCAGGGTGAAAACCGCCCTAATAATATTGAAATTTAAAAATTCTACAAATCACACAAAAAAGTTTGTGTCACCACCAATTTTTGTATACACACTTTAATTCGTGCCCTTAACAGGAAAATCAAACAGACTCACAAAAAAACAGGGGATAGCAGTGTGAAAACCGCCCTAATAATATTGAAATTTAAAAATTCTACAAATCACACAAAAAAGTTTGTATCACCACCAATTTTTGTATACACACTTTAATTTGTGCCATTTCGTTGTTAAATCGTTTAATGGCATTGATTTTAGTACTGATAAGTATTTATTTTTAAGGATTCGAAGGTGTTCTATTAAAGTGAAATAAAATATCTCTACCGAAGTGTTGGATTCATGATGACGCGGTTTGTAAGTGAATTTGAATTTCCTGAGTTCTGAAAAGTTCGGTTACGCAATGCTTTTTTAGTTCACCTCCATTATCACTAGTTCGTTATCGTATCCGGGATACCATAATATGGAAAATATTCCATTAGATTGTCTTATAAATGTCTCCTAATTTAGAGAATTTATCAATTACAGTTAAAAAGTTTTGGTTTTCAAATATAAATGTGTCAATCTATTTGGGATAATTTCGACGGATTTTCCGTTAGTACTAGGGGTACATAAGGTGTATTTCTAGATATAGGTATATTTTGCTTTTTGGCAAATATTACAGCTATTTATATAATTTGTCACATCTTGATTCATATTCTTAGAATAATAGTTATCTTTTAATTTCCTAACGGCTTCTGTAATTGCTCTGGTGGTTAATTTGTCTTTCATGTTGGTGTTTTATCATTGGTAATTATTGGTCTTCTTTATTTGTAACTGTATTAACTAATTTTGTGCAGTGTACTATTTTCAGTTGGTTAAAATTTTGCATGTACGTTTGTATAAAGAATGGGATAATACTTTCTTTATGCTGAAAATACATATGTTATTTTTTTAGGATTTATAAGTTCTTTTATAAGTTTGAGTCTCGTTTTGATTTTAAAGAGGTATTTTAACATGGTATTACCATCGATATTTGTTTGAGTGACATAAATTTTGATGTATATTTTTATCTATAATTAGTTGATTTGATTTATTATTTATAATTTTATCGGTACAGGTATAGGTATAGAATAGGGATAGGTTTCATTTTAACTGAAGTGTGTACAGGATCTACGGGGTTATTATCTAAGGGGATCATTATTTTCAGTATTTTGTAAATCCGGTTTTCCGCTATTTCGCGTAATTATTCAACTATATCTGGATTAATTTATCTCCAGCGTAGTCATTTGAAAATTGGTTCTTTTATATTAAATAACCATACAAGAGGGCTATGGTCATTATATATAGTAAATTTCTTTAAAGAAAATATACTGGCGAAGCATTTTCCATGAATATACTATAAATAACATTAATTTTCTATTGTAGACAGATTTATTTCATATTTATTCAAAGTTCTTGATATATATGAGACGGGCCTATCATTTGGAGGGCTTGTCTTAAGACAGCTCTGATTGCGAAATTGGAGGCATCTGTCGCATCTGCATCACAGATGCACTGATTAAAAGCTTTTTTAAATGGTTAAATGATTCTATAAAAAATCAGTAGCATGTATAATTTTTGAATCTTTTTTAAGACATTGAGTAAGAGGCCTCGAAATTTTGGCAGTCTTTATAAATTTCCTGTAATATCCAGCTAATCCATGAAAGGATTTTGTTTGTGTAGTGGTTTTAGGTATGGGGAATTTTTTGACTACCGCGATTTTATCCGGGTTTGGATTTATTCCATCTGGTGTGATAAGATGACGTAAATAATTAACATTTTGTTTAAAAAATCGGATTTGTCTAATTGTACTTTAAAACTCATAACTCTTAATCTTGGAAATTTTGCTTTTAAACATTTGATATGCTCTTGTAAGCTTGTAGGGAAAATTATAATGTCCAAATATACAGAGCATATTTCATTTTATAACCCCCGAAGTATATTATTCATTACACGTTGAAATGTGCTAGGGGCATTTTTTAAAACGAATAGCATTATGCGAAATTCATAATTTCCTGTATCTGTAGAAAAAGTTGTTTTAGATATGTCTTTTGGTCTCATTTCAAGTTGATAAAACCCATTTGCTAAATCAAGCGTTGAAAAATAATTACATCTACCTAATTTGTCTAATATATCCGTAATTCAGAGCAGGGGGCATTTATCAACAATAGTATTCTCATTTAATTTCCGATAGTCTACGACCATTCGCCGTTTTGCTTTACCGGAAGCTTCCATTTTCTTGGGTGAATTAGTGTTGCATTATATTTGTATTCAACATTTTGTCCCATTACCCCAGCATGGTGGGGTAATGGGAGCCATGTAGTGATTTTTTTAAAAAAATGTAAAATTTTATGTTTTGTTCTTTGTTATGCTTGTGACGCTCTTAGCTTCGGTGCGGAGGTTTTATCTCGAGCGTCACTGTCTGTTTAGAGTGCAGACAGACCACTTTTCCCTACAGGCAGTATCTGTAGGGGCTCCGGATAACTTTTGTGGAGAAGGGCGGAAGCCAGGTCACGTGATACACCGATAGGCCTTGTATTACCCTATCTTGAAGAAGAACACCGGTTTATGATTACAACAGATTTTATTTACAGAATTTATTATCTCGGTCACACAGGTATTTACATATATACAGAGGTTATTCAGTCTGCCTATAGCGAGTTACGTTATGGGGATGAAAAGCGTTACGAATAAAGGCTTAAAGCGGGATAACAAAGGGCGGCGAGTGCAAAACAAATGGTACTACTTTAGTAAGCGGAGGAAGCAATAATACTACAGTAAAGCGTGCAGCGTGTAGGAAATCCAAACTTTCGCGGATATGATGTACGCGGACTAGTTTTGTCGGAAGTTGCTTGCGTGACTCAGGTAGCCTGTGGAGTTCCTGCTGCATGCAAAATGCTCAGCAGAAGGGTGGATGCAAAATGCGACAACCCGAAGGGTGCAGGATGCTACGACCCGAACTACAGCCTATTGAGTGAACCCACACGGTTTCCACGTGTATCT
>CAXKVY010006147.1:0-25133 GCA_964058915.1 Tetropium fuscum | reverse complement strand
ATAGGGTGTTAAAAACAAATGCCTATTTTTCTTCTTTTCTCATGTGCACAGCATTTAGTTTATAAATTTATTAATTAGTTAACCAAATTAAGAGTTTTATAAAATTTTATTGTCATATGTGTGTCCTTTAAAACCCATTTTGAATTTTGCTCATATTTTCAGAAATATACAATTTTCAAAGATACAATAAGATGTAATATTTAATATGTAATATATAATATAATATGATATATAATATATAATATGAACACATTTTTTATTTGAATAGTGTTATGGTGGCTCGAGACATTATTGAGCTGTTGCAAATACAAAATGAGTAAATATAGTAGACCTGATAAATCTGATATTTTAGATTACTTTTATTTACGCTTCCATGAATGGAAGTAAGAATTTGTATATATGAAAAAGAGATATTTCTTTAGAAACTACATTTAGCCAAAAAAAGTAGCACACCCGATTTATTTTTTTTATTAAGTTCAAAGTTCTTCTAACTATTATACTGGTGAACCGATTAAAAAAGTTTTGTTTTCTGTGTCAAACTTAACTCATTGCCCATGATGCTAAAAGGTAACAAATAATTTTTCATTGAGCATAGCAAATAATGGAGAAACTCAGCCACATGCTTTTTATAATTTTTTTGGAACACCCTGTGTATTACACCAGTACTTAAATATAAAATCAATACATTCCTGATAAAATCGCTATTCTTAACGAACATGTTGTCTTTTTGAGCATTGTTTTTTCTTAACAAATGATGAAATTACAGAATATTTACTGGAATGGTATATTTTGGCCTATTTATTACGTTAAAAAAACGAATTGAACACAAGAAAATAAAAAAAAAGAATAATCTTAGATCTGGTATTTTCACCTCTAGCAACTCTAGAGCTTCTCATCTTCGTGGCTTACTGGAAAATAAATTCGTTATCCTCTGCTGTGGTATATTATCCCATTCTTCCGATAATACATCAGTAATTTGTAACGTCACTGTAGTGTTTGCGTTTGACATACAAACTAGAACAAAAAATTGAGCAGCATTTTACAAAGAAAATCCGTATCAATTACGCGGTAAATCACATCACTATGCAATACAAAAAGATATTTAGTGTAAAATTGTATAGCGCCACAATTTCTTGTGATTAGAACTAGGGTCTCCAGTCCGCGGCTTACCATATCGGTGGTTATCCCTCTTCAACTCATATATATCCCATTTTCCTTCTCGCTCACTTAGAAGATACCTGCATGGGCAAGCCGGCGATTTACTGGCGTTACTGCTCAGTGGCGTATCATCATGCGCAACCAAGGTGAAGTGAAAATATTTAGTTTGAATGTATTTAAAATATATTGAAAACATTTTGCATGCTCCGTGTACAACTTAGTGCTCAATTTAGCCACTAACAATTTAAAATAAAAGAAAGAAACCACCACCACCCTATATGAGTGTGCCACTGAGCACCGCATTAGTTTGCATATCAAACGAAAGCACTATAGACGCCTTGCACGAGAACGTACTCTGCGTCCTAATTCATCGCATAGGATTCATAGGATTCACATCTGGACTCTGAGCAGGCCACTGTAATGTACCAGCACCGGCACCTGTAATTCATCAGCAGTTTCTAAAAGATCTCGCATTTTCTATGTATGCAGTAGTAGGTACGATTTTTTTATGAATTTGATGTTATCAAATTTTCCGGAAATTTTCTTGACAATTGAAAAGGTAAACATAATATATTATATGATTTACATCATTGCCATCTTATCTATTTTCTTTACAACCACTAAATATTGTACTTGTTATTGATACGACATATCTAGGACATACATATTTTTATTTACTATTCTCTATAAAGTTTAATTTAACATTATATATAAATTGCACTATAGTAAAATATCATGTTAGATTTATACTTGGGGTGTGGAATTTTATTACGGAATACCACACGAGCGTAAATTATTCCTAGAATTTTTTTTTCGGGCACGAATATTTTAAGAAAATTAATTTTCAAAATATTCGTGACAAAAAAAAATTCCGGAAATAATTTAAACTCTTGTGATATTATAAGTGAACATAATTCAGGACATTTTGCAGGTTTCTTTCTTTCAAATTTAAATTTTGCAAGCCGTTACAAACAATATGCTTACCAGCTATCGTACCTCGAACTTGTAGGCCTTTCTGTGGATTTATTTGTAGCTATGCCAGACCGATTTCGTAAAATATGTAACCGCAGAAGATATCAGATGATTATCTGTACAGGACATATTTCGAGGACGACCAGAACCCACTTTACAATCTACGAGATATTGTTTCAGGATATGAAACACGAGCACAGCTACTTACACGAGCAGCGTATACTACGACCACCATCCCCTAAAGCAACCATCTTACGATATGTCCCGTTGTAATAGTCATTTTTAATTCAAACACAAAGTTGCGTTTTAATGATTAAATAATCAATGTCAATATAGTGTTATTACTACTGGATAGGGCTGGAACCTTTGATGTAATTATAACACTCGGAGTAGTTTTCACAAACACCAAAACACTTTTCCTTCGCTCGACGCACGTTTCGCCAACCAATTTGGCATCATCCGGAGACCATTAAAAACTGGACGATTAAGTTTTTAATCGTCTCCGGTTGATGCCAAAAACGCGCGTCGAACGAAGTGTTTTGGTGTTTGTGGAAACTACTCCGAGTGTTAAAATGTTATTAGGTATCAAATATCTGGTTGCTTGGGATGTTACTAGTTTCTTGTTCAAATCCTACTCCAATGATTTGCTAAATATGATTCCAGTTAATATGCTGTAATTTCAGCAATTTTTAAGATGAAACAGTGTTAAAAAATTCACAGACCATCCTACGCAAGTGTCTAAAGCCGGCATCTTACGGCGCGTGGCTCGGCAAGTCACGAGCAAGACTCGCCATGCCACGCGCCATGGGAATGGACGCGCTCGTCATTTCCGGCTCGGCTTGGGGAGGCTTGTGTTTTCCCGCTTCTCGTCGGTAAATCTGATGCGAGTCAAAGGAAGGCGAGCGTCCTCGGGCCAACCATTATCGAAGCGTGTTGCTGAGGTTTAAGTTCAGTAGCGTCTTGTAGTTGCGGAAGAAAAGAGATTTTAATTTATTTTAGAAATGGAATGGTCAAATGACATAGTGTTAGAGTTATACGAAGGGGAGCCAGCGATTTGGAATCCAAGAGATCCAGATCATAAAATCAGAAACCTTGTGCATGATGCTTGGAAAGGTATAGAAGGGAAAATGAGCGTGAAATTTTCACATTCAGAACTGAAAAAAAAAGGGTGCCCTAATGGCTACTTTTAGAAAACTTGTACAAAAGGTTAATGCTTCCTCAAAAACTGGATCTGGATCCCAGGATGTGTTTAAACCCGATTGGTTTGCCTATGAATTTATGTTCCGGTTTTTGTACAAAGCGGCTTTTGTACAAAGCTACTCTCCACCATCGCCTTTTCATTCTCTTTTGCTTCATTTTCAAAAAACTATCTAACTTTATGTAGTAGGCGGCCGCAGCACAAGGTGCAACACGTCTTCGTCTGTTATTCATGTTCAAAACTGAAGCATGATACAAAGTATCATGAACTGAAGTGAAACCGAAGTGTACGTACCTCACTGGCAAGACTAAATAGCAAGTTTTGCCGAGCCAGCACGAATCCGCACAACGAGCTAACACACGTCGTGGGAATACCCATCCACTTGCCAAGCCTTTTAACGAACCAAGCCTGGGCGAGCTTCCACAAGTCCAAGCCACGAGCCAGGTTCGCCAAACCACGCGCCGTGGGATGCCGGCTTTAGGCGTATTGAAAATACGCCAGATATAAATTTTTGTTTACTTTATTAGTTACACTGTTCTTATGTGACAAAATACCAACTTGTATCGGTTTTTATTGACGGCTGTTTAAGTTTAAGATGATATGCTGGAAATAAAACATTTATTATGCCGATTTGAAATAGTCGCTATAAGAAAACTTCAGGCAAAACTTACGAAACTTATTTTCAAAAGCAGATTTCGAGAATGGTTCTCGCACAAATAACAAAGACTGTTTTATTGTTGCACTTGTGATCGCCCTCAAAATCGACTAGCGTCCGATATTGATGATTGCATGATTCTGTTTTGTATGAAGGTCTTATGAAGAACTCCAAAATTGGATCGATTCGTGGATCGCTTCAAAATATGACCAGTTCTTTCAATACGGGATCCGATTGCTGCCGACAAGATGGGATAAAGTAGTGGCAAACGATGGCCAATACTTTGAAACATAAATGGATAATCAATTTTTTACAATAAAACTTTAAATTTTGAAAAAAACGGCGAGAGCAAATTTATGTACCATTGACATTTTTTTTGTTAATCATTTTATATAATACGAATAATTAGTTGTATTTAGTGCTGAGTAGCGCCAAACAAAAAATGTTAAAATTATTAACAAATGTTGCTTGGAGAGGGTTTCGACTGTTGGAACAAATTCTACGCATATGGTAGCTGTCGGTGCCCGTAAGCAGATAATATAATATTGGAGTATTTTGCTTTATGCTTGTTTGAAACATAAAACATTTTAATGAATAAGCTATTGATCTATTTTTAAACCGAACTATCTAACTGTTCATATTATTCCGATTTAAACATAAAATTTGAAGTGTTATTATGGCTGACTTTGCAGCCATTCAGAAAGACCTTTCTGACTGGACAAATAAAGCATGTCGCATGTCGTTTTCTAAAAGACGGCTCCCATTTACACGCGCACAGAAGTATTTTCAATACTGAAAAGGAATGTTCGTTAGGAATAGCAATTTTAACAGGACTGTACGGAACAGGACTACGGAATCGAGAAGTCGGATGCGCCACTTTTATTGCAACTGAGTGTAGGTATAGTTATACGTATAATACCCCCATTGATATTGCGTATCACATACCTGGTCTCTGACGTAAGCATCTTAAATTAAACCCACTTTATCCCAATAAAAGTAAAAGATTTATTTTACGGATTTAATCCAAAATCTCCGGATAGCCCACCTAAGTTATTTGTTTTGAATTTAAGGATTAAGGAAGGTATATCCGTACTACTTTACATTTACAACGTTTACGAAAGGACGTTGGGTCGGCGAGCGAATTCTGGACGTATTTGCAAGGGAATTCAGAGCACATCCCGCCGAGGAATACGAGAGATGTATACAGGCAGGGACACTGACAGTAAACTACGAAAAGGTTCCTACGGATTACAAGCTGAAGCACAACGACCTACTTGCCAACATAGTTCATAGGTAGGTACAATGTTTTCCAATTCCGCTTACTTTATTTGCTGTTAATTAAATTGGGACGCACGGAAATTTGGGAACTATGCGTGATCCTGTTACAGAAAAATTCTATGTATCTATTAACATCCAATATTAAAATAAAACAAGTCTAATTTTATCTTGTTCCCGCAGCCGTAGAAATATTTTTTTATTAAAATGATATTTATTCTTCTTGCAGTCAGTTTCTAAAAAATATCATGGAGTGAAGTATCGCTCAAATTACACTGTATTGCTCTCTATGTTGATAGTTGTAATTATAGTAGTTGATAGTGCAATGATTTGTCGAGAAATGACTCATTATACATTTACGAAATAAATTAACGTATATAAAATGTTACGTTTGAAGTAAAGTATTTTGCGAACCGTTTTTCCGATTTTTTCACTATTTCTTAACACTCTATGGTAGTCTCTGCGGAATATTTATTCTCTATTTAATTTTGAATAAATACTGGATGTCATTTTGAGTGTGATTTTTCAAGGATTTTGACCATGTGCAGTATTTGATTCACTTTCTTGTTCTTGTCTCTATAGTAGTCAAATTAGATGCCAAATGGCGAAAAACCAAAATGTATTTGACGGCACTTTTCATTTATCTCGTAAAGTAAACGGTAGCTCCGGCGGGAAAATGTCGTGTTTCTCATAAAATTTTAAGTAAGAAAAATGGTAAGTCATATCGCTGAACCTCATAGTTTTCTTGCAACTGAAGCTTAAAGAAAGGTTAATTGTATCCTAATACAAGAACATTGGTATTATGCGCCATAAACCGGACATCTACGCAGAAAATGGTAGGAAACTAAATTGTGGAGTTGATTTTTCTCTGCAAAAAGTATGCTCTATGAGTTCCCCCTATCAATAATTTCAATATTAAGTATATTTATGGTTGTATTTTATTATTTGTAGTATTTAGTTTGAAAAGAAAAATATTTTTGAAAAAGCATCTAATTATTTTCCGAAAACATTGGGATCATAATAAGCTACTTCTGATCAGTTTGGAAGGAGCCACAATAAATTGATGGCTCCATTTGTTGTTATTTTTTTATTTCCTATGGCTGTGGCAACAATTTTTTTAACTATATAAACGATAATGGATTTTTTTATATCCACGATCGTATCTTATTACTAAATACTAAAGATATCCCGTTAATAAGTATGTGTATGTATTCTATTAAAGCAATAAATTGTCTCTCATAACTACGTTGGAATTACGTGTAGTTGTGAACTAGTAAAGATATGGCGAACTAACAAACAAAACAAAAAATCTAATTTGCTTCATGTTCCATGTAGGTACAGGGCGAGATACTTCTTATATTGATTCGGGCTATTAGGCCAGTGAAATTAGTCAAAAATCAGGGGTCACCCGGACAAATTTTTTAAAAAGCTAGACATTTCTGGATATGTTCAGAGCAATGCCCTTATTGATATACGAACGTTCCCAAAAAGTCCGAGTTGGTTGGTTGCAGAGTAATCCTGGTAAATAATCCTGTAATCCTGAAAAAATCGCGGCCGTCTTGAATTTTTAGGGTTTTTGGCTATATCTAATCGTCCTAGCGCGGTCATTCGAGTATAAAATTAACAGGTTTCCGCAGCGAAATTGAGGAAATATAAATTAAATGAGTTGTGGGCGTTTCTACAGAAATTTTATTTGATTTATTATCGCGAATGTGGAAAAATTATAGTTTTAAATAATTCATTTAAAACTGTAATTATTGTAAATAACATCATTAAAGATAAGTTTCCAATACAGTCCAACACAAGTTATATAATTTATGTACAGACGTGTAACATTTATGTCGAAGTGTGAGAAATGTCAAATATTTTCCACGGCATTAATTTTTCGGCTGCTCCTTCAGATCTGGAAGAAAAGGGAAAAAGTGAGACATTTTATCCGTTTAATAACCTAAATTGTCGCATGTACCTTTGTATTAAACAATATCTTCGGGGTCGCCTTCATCGCACTGCATGCACATTGTACTATTGTACAATCTCAGTGTCCAATGTGCTACTGGTAAAGAAACCATACAATGAAAGACAAAAACTCTCCTCTGCCACGGCAATTCCAGTGGCAGCATGGAAGAAAGGGAGCATGGGAGTAAAAATCCAAAACCAAACATAAGTTTGGCACAGTCGACTATCTTGTGGTTCCATCAATTTTTCCTAAGCGTAAACATGCAAATATCGTCGTGAACCTCAGGAATAAAAGCCGAAAGGAAGAGCAGATCCGTGTCTTCACCTATAATCACAGCAGTGATTCCTGATGTCCTGGATGTTTCGACTGCTGTTGATACAGTCAGCGTATCAGCGTCATCTGTTTGTATAACCTTGATTCCTGCGGTAGCAAGGTGACTTGATAGGAGATGAAGCGATGAAGCGGTTCTTATTGCTCTTCTCGTTAGAACTCTCCTCATAAATACTACTACAAAGAGCAGCCTCAAAAGCAATGGATGTTTGCGTTGTGAAACTTATATTTTTCATATTCTCTATAATAAATCATATAAAATTGCTGTAAAATTTATGTCCTTAATTCCGTAGTCAAAACCGGTCAATTTGGCACTTGAATGACCTCGCTAGAATGATTAGTTCAAAAGATATAACCAACATAATTCAAGATGGCGGATTTTCCCCAACTTGGACCTTTTGGGAACTTTTAGATATCATTAAGAACATTGTTCTGAACATTTAAAGACATTTTGAGCTTGTTTAAAAATGTTGTCCGGGTCGCGTAAATGCATTGTTTACCACGGTGTAGCGTAGCGACATCCACTTCTGTACCGCAGTAAACATTGCAGCTGAAATACGCGTTTTAAATTCATTCATAGTTTACCACGTTGCAGCGGACTCTATGTGTAGTAGACTCGCGGTGTAGTAGACTCATTAAAATGAAGCCGCTAACACCATTTTTAGCACTGTTGTAATCACTTTCAAAAGGGGACGGTGTATAAATAGAGTCCACTGCAGATAAACAAAAAATGTATTGAAAACGCGTATTTCAGTTGCAATGTTTACTGCGGTACAGAAGTAGAGAGAGAGAGAGAGAGTACAATTACACTGACCTGTATCAAATAATGATACATAATACGTTATTGTTGATACCACCACAGATATGTAGAATTAGAGGATTGGTAGTCTTTTTTCCCCTCTTCTAACTTGTGTATCAATGACTTTTTGCAGACAGATGTGTTTTATTATTTATTGCATTAAATACGAAAGAGAATTAGGTGTTCGTATAACGTTTCGATATATTTAACACTTTTCGAGTGCTGATGGCCCCCAGTGTTGATGGAAACTAGGTAGATTTATAATTTACTATTTTACCATTACGATAATATTAAACTTTATAAAATATTTTGGTGTGAGAAGGGGCATTGAGAATGCAGAATTTTAAAGGAACACACTTAACCCCTAAGCCCCTTATTTCTACACCTCTGAGATGCATATAATGACTTACTTTACGACATCTTTATGTATCTTCATGAGGAAAAATTATGTTCTTCAACTCATCGGAAAATATTACAAAAAAAAGTAAGAACCGAAAATTTTGTCTCGTAAACGAAAGTTTATAGAATACCTAATCTATATCTATATTTCATTTATTATTTAGAATTTTGGAGATAAAATCTGTGACACACTGTATAATAAAAAAAATTAAAGCGTTATAAAGAGTTGAAAATAGTTAGTAAACAATCATGATTAAACTAGAAGAAACATATATAGTTGTATATATAACTAGAAACTGTACATAATAAATAAGTTTTACCTACCTATATCCTTCCGCACCATATCTACTTATTACTATCTGCTAGAAAATGATTTCCATTTTCCCTATTCAACCATAACAGAACTGATTAATTTTTCAAATTAATATGAAAGTTAGAGTTTGGCTAAGCCTGAAATTGGTAACTAGGTGTGTGTGTATATATATATATATATATATATATATATATATATATATATATATATATATATATATATATATATATATATATATATATATATATATATATATATATATATATATATATATATATATATATATATATATATATATATATATATATATATATATATATATATAAAACTAGATTGTTAATATAAAATGAGGAAGCCAGATATTTTGTTTAGCCAAATTGAAACGATTCTAAATATAAAAATGTGTAACTTACCCTCATATTAAACTAATAATATGTAGTTACCTAGTTTGTTTGTTTGTTTTTCACCATTTTGGTGTTATTTTGCCTTACCTCGGACGTACTGAGCGTGTAATGTTCCAGACATGAAGTGCCCGTCACTAGCCAACCGATCACCATTGTGCACATGGATGAGGACGTTGTGGTGGTCAACAAACCTGCCTCTATCCCTGTAAGTGGCTATAAGACTGCCATCAACTTGTATTATATTATTACGTATACATAAATATATATCTGCTTACTTGTTTTTTGCTTTATCTGTTGTACTAGCTATATTATTTTGCATGGCTATTAGCTTTTAGCAATATGTACTCGTAGTTCTTCTGCCTTAACATATGCCTGCCCTTAATATCATAATCACCATTTTCATATTTTCTACTGTTTACATACGCAGATCATGCAACCCGGTCATGATCATCAGTAATAAAAACAGTTGCACTCCAGTTTTAAACTAAAATTTCTGCCTATTTAATTATAATTTATTATAATTAAATAGGGAGTTATAATATGATTAAATATTATAATTAAATATCAAACAATATTTCTAATAGTGAAATAAGTGTAATTAATATACACTAACTTCACTATTAGAAATATTCTTACAAGGTATTGCACTAGGAAGAATAATATAATGTATTATATAATGTATCTTGTACACCATATCTATATTTTATTCATCCGTAATACATATACGGCACGAACCATTCCACTGAATCATTCTATTGTTGTGACAATAGCCATAGACTATTATTACTATTGTCTATAAATTATTGCATTAAATATATTGTTACGTATTTGCACCGTGTGCACAAACAGTACTGGTCTTCGTGGATCAGATAATTTAAAAATTAACTTAACACTTACTTAGTCTGAACTCTCCGCCGCTGGTAACTGTTTCTATAGCGGTTGCTCCAGTCTAGACAAAAAGGTGCTTAAACGGAATAGCTATTTATGTAACCAGTTGGGAAAAGTAATATTTTGTGTAAAGAGCAGATTTCTCGCTAGCGCTCGTTCCGCAAAATAATGCGGGTTACACAAAATAGTGTTTCCCAACATGTTTCATACAAATTTTTTCTAATTTTTACCAATTTTATATTTTATTAGAGGAAAACACTGAATTTTATGCGTTAACGTAGGTTGTAACGGTGTGACAGCTTGTCACTTTCATAGCTTGTCAGATCTAAATAACCTACTATGAAATGAACTTTATAAAATCAGTTGCGTAATATTTTACTTTTCGTAACTTATTTTACTTTTCGTAACTTTTCGCCTATTTTAAACAACTGTGCGCTTTTCGATTTTTGCAAGCACTAGTGCGGAAAATAAACTTTTTACGCGCACGGTTACAAGATGTTTCCGTGTAGCCGACCTCCCGCTTTCCTCCGTATGCATAGAAACTCCATGCATAGAGACCACATTTTCTGCGATCTGGACAAAAATTGTGTGTGTGACATGTGCGGACGGCGATCGCGACATTTCGCGATTCGTGAGCGTCTTGTGCGAGCCGATGGCACCGAGTCCTGCTGGAAGCGCCCGAAGGCGAGGCGCTCAGTCGTTGCAATCGCCCTCTTTCCGCAGTTGTTACGAGGGTTATGAAAAGTGTAACTTTACATGTCAAAATTAGAAAAATACATTTAAGTAGCGATTTCCTTCGCGATTCATTGGGAAGGGGGGTCACTGGCAGTCACCATTTCGGTTTTTGGGAATCGCACCCGCTTGCGTCAGCCACCACCTTGAATTTAAGGGTGAATTTATTTATTGAATAAGTCGTTTATTTTCAATTTGACACGAAAAATGGTACTTACCAAAGTTGTTAGGAATTGTTTTTCCTACAACATTGGGCCTCTGAATTTTCCCGATAATAGATCGATATTTTTCGAAAGAGATCAAAAGAGGGAGTGAAACGTAATTATTGCATTTTCTCATTTATTATTATTTTAACGTATACACGATAATGAACAAACTTATTTGAAATTAAATTTGCTACAAATTTGCTTTGTTCCTCATTATTTCTTGCCGAGGTTTGATTTTTTTTATTTAGACCTGAAAAGAGGTGGGGGTCAATTGAGAGCAATACATTAATTTTGCAGTCAGTTGCTGAGCACCAAAGTGTCACTGTTTCTACCTGGGCATGAATGGTGCACTTACCTGCCTAGACAAAGAAACTGATTTCTATGAAAATAGATAAATTAATTATTTGCACATATTTAATGTGTTATTTATGTGGTAATGAATGTCTAGTATATGCTAATACTACAAGTGTCTTAATTTGGTTATAAAAAATCACAAAAAATCACGAGAAATCACGCGTGTTTTGGGGGACGGTTAATCTTTACAGATCTTTATATAAAGGAATACTTACTATTATTATAAACATATTAGGAGGAGGCGGACAGTTTTCTAAAGGTATGCAGTGGCGAGCAGTTGAAAGTAAACTATTTTATTTACTTCATGTTATGGTGGCCTTAAATTTTTGAAGTAATGTGTAGGTAGATGCCTGTGAATTTGATATGTCACAAGTGACATGCTATTAAATTTATTTCCCTTTCGTAATTTTGATCCATGGTGAAGCTTACAGATGCGAAAAAGACACGCATCATAAATTATTTTAAGGCTGGGTGTTCCAACCTGTCTCTGTTAGCGCAATTCGTTTGCACATCGACCAGAGATTCCTTCCTTCTGCCCACTCAATTGGTTTGCACCTCGAGCAGAGGCACCATCCATTCCATCCTTTCTAGCCACACAATTCGTTTGCACTTCAACCCGGGAGGTTAAGCTTCTTCCTGTGCGCGCAATTCGTTTGCACTTCGAGCCGGGGGACTAGGAAGGTGCTAGTCACTCATGTCTCGATAGTCGCGTTAATTATCTACCATCAGTACGTTTGAATGCCCCGTTCCTGAACTCGCCTCCATGTTGTTTTCCAATCGCCGCCATTTTGGATCCGCCTAACGACTACTGCCATTTTAGGTCCCTAACCCGTATGTTCGTATGTTAGCATCCAATATCTATTCGTAACGTTTTTACTTACTCTTGACTGTATACAGAATAAACCACCTGAAGATAGATGTATATAATCTGATATAGAACTAATAGTAGATTGTGTAGTTGAACAAAGACTAACAATAAACCTGTAGTAACCGTTTTTAACTGACGATTTACGTGACCCGTGGCGTTACTGCCGGTCTTCACTCGCAGCTACTCGAGGCCCTACAGTGTTGCCTGTAGGGAAACGTCGTATATCTACACTAACTAGATATTGGCGCCCGAGACAAAAACTAAGCATCAAGGCAAAAAGAGGAAGAGAGCGTCACATTGTTACAAAGATATTGTTTTTTAAATATGGTAAACTATTTTTACTGCACGCGTGCGGTAAAGCACTTCTTATCGCACACATTATAAGTCTGAATTCACAGTTTAACGCTGAATTCAGAGCTTGAGGTGTGAATGCCAACTCGTATATTAATAGGCGATCAATGTCCTCGATAATTAACGGTAATATATCACAGTTATTAATCACGCTGTTATTATTATACTAGCTCTATAAATATCTGTTATTTTTAATGCCTGGACACGTTTTGTTCTTCACCGGGTTTGCAAAAACAATTTTCTTTTATTTATAAGTAAAAACCAAAATCAGTAATTTCTATTATATAAACCTGTGTACTTGTTACTAGATTCAATTGTTGCAATTGGAGACCATAAACTGGTGAGCAAATAAAGTTTACTCTGTGCATTAACAAAATTTTCGAGTAGTGCACAGTGCCTACATATACCGGTGTACTCGCCCTATCCTTTTATCCCTAACAATGTACTTACCAGCAATCAGAAAATATGAGATGACATATCCAAATCCCAGTACAATAACGTGGTAGGAACTCTCTTCTTTAAGCCGAGATCCATTTGTATATTAGATGTTTTGTTTAAGCCACAATTAATTCGAGACAATACGTGACAACAAGACACTCAGGTGTTAGTGTGTCACCTAAATATGTTTGATGTTTCTGTCGGTTCATTACAGACATGAGACCCCTGTGTTAGCAAACCCAATGAAGTTATTACATGTTGACGAAGACTTAGTAGTTTTGGATAAACCATGCTCATTACCGGTGAGTACCGTGTGATCCGGTTACACTACAACTATGTCTAAAGCCATTCGGTTCTGGTTTCGATGCTAGTTTTTGTATGTTAGTTTTTGGATATGGAATTTGTTTTGATTAATATTAATTTGTGCTCGTATCAGATGTTGTAGTTAATAATAACCAAATTAAAATAAGTTTATGTGTATTTCAGGTATGACCAGTATTTGGTAAAAACTTTTTGTGAATGACATTCGTGAACAATGAGGAAATTGTCATTATAATAGTGTAGTCGAGGGCCCCAATTTTAATGGATTGGAGTTGAAAAGGTGAACGTGAAATTAGCACACGAATAATAAACATATTTGCCCAAACAAGGAGGAAAGTACGAACTCCGTTTTTATTACTGACTGTTCAAATAATTACTCGTTATTTGATAACAGAACGAACGTAATGCCAAGCTATGTTTTAGCAATACATGCAGCACTAATTAATATTCTCGTGTTATTCAAAGTTATTACTCCAGTAAAATTTGCGTTGAATTATGAACAAATCTGTAGCAAGCCGATCAAATAGCAAATAAAGTGATTTAGTGAAGGTTTGCATAGCGAAAGTTAAATTATCTCCGGAATTTTGAGATTAACCCATCAGAAACATTTCACAGCGTCAAGGATGACAAATTAAATTTTTACTGAAGCTTTAGTAAAATGAGAACTGCATTCTACGAGTAAATTGCACAAAGCTGCTGTGACCAATTTTCGATATACTATATATTTTTAATGGTAACTTTTATAATTACTCCTTATTTTTTAATGTGGGCTTAACATTTTTTTGCAATGATATGGGATCGATGCATTTCCTTAAGCAGAAGGACTTAAGGACCTTACTACTTACCTACCAAAAATGTTAATTTATTATATATGAATCCCAAAAATCAATGATTTAAATCATACCATACGTATAAATTAAATATACTACGTAATCTACATATAAATTAAAATTTTACCACAGCAAAAATTATTATTCTATGGCACGAAAATAGCAAAATATATATAGAGATACATGAAAATCGGCAAGGGCTGTAGAATCTTTATTGCTTATCCGATTTAGAACATTTAAAAATGAAAATAAATGGTTACAAATCTTTTATAACATGACAATAAGAAATATATTTTTTATTGTAATGCATTTGACCATTTACATTCAATTTTTTTCAAATATATCTATAATTTAAGTAATAAATAATTTTATTTTCCGGATTCCGGACATTTTTTAAATACAATAATATTGGAACAAGCAACAACGTTGGCACTTACTTTAATGGGAAAATCTGGGGGCATTTTACAATTATTTATTTCTAAATCTTCAGGTGAACTTAAGTACACACGTGCCTTGAGGTATGCCCATAGAAAGAAGTCCAGGGTGGTTGAATCTGGACTTCTAGCTGGCCATCATCTATCCAGTTTTCACCAAATGTTGCATCTAAATAATTAGTATTCAAACGCGTATTATCGGACTGTGTGCCATTCTGTTGGAAATAAATTTTGTTCAGATTAGCTAAAGGTAAATGTTCTACGAAATTTTCCAGTTCACCAGATAACAAATTTAATGTTTCTCTTGATTCACCGTCAAAAAATAATCACCTTGTTACCGATGATTGTGTTAGGATTATCATCCGACCAATAGTGGTGGTTTCTTCTATTTAGAAACAGTAAACAAACAGTAGATATTAGGTACTTTACTTGGATCCCATAATTTAAACACCCGGTAACTTAACACTTGTTTATTAACTTACTAATAAACAATAAATAAACTATTAAACACAATTACTTTAGAGCCTCTCATCGATGTTTACTATTTGGCGAGTTGGGCATCAACTGAACTATATATGTGAAATAGTCATTTCTCGATGTTTCCGCACTCTTCTAGTATGTCTAGATGTTTGTAGAAACGTTCTTCTCCCCACTAGAAACCTCGCTGCCATTCTACACTCGGTGATATCACCCGTGATAGGCATGCGTACAATATTTTTACATGGAATGCGCTATATTCTCCATATTTGTTTTTTTAAAAAAGTTACAATCGTTCTATCGCTCTACGTTCTCCGTTGTTTGTTTACTTTGCGTGGTACGTAGGGGTTGTGCTTGTTTCTCCAAAATTCCAGTTACAGTTTTCTGTGAAGTTCCACATTTTCGGGCAATATCTCTGGAAGGTGCGTTGGGCGTTTCTTGTTCATACTGTAGTATATTAAGTTCCAAATTGTCGTCGAATTGAGGGACAACAATTTTCTTCTTGGTGAACGCACCATATCTTCGTAAATTAACTTTTGTTTTAAAATTTAATGTTGTTGAGTTGGAATTTCGCTATTGGAATAGTCTCCCTATTCCTACGGATGGCTTCCCGAATTTTTTTCACATTCGAAATAAATTTGAATCATAACACTTAACTTGTTATTATTAATTTTGAAAATAATAATCTCCCGAGTTTGACATTTACTTACCAGACGTTAATCGGTATCTAGTCTACTTGATTGCATGCATATTATCGGTGATTAATGATACTGCAATAGTACCTATATAAATTTTTACCTATTTTTTTTCTATCCGTCTATCTATGAAGCAAATTATGATATTGATACATCGTAAGGAATCCGAATAAGAATTTTAAAAATATAGGTAGATAGTTTTCATTTGAAAAAATTACACGTTCAATGCTCAAATTACAATATTACAGCATTACATTAAAAAAATATTTCTTACACTCAGGTTATAGAAGACTTGGCAACATTTATTTTGACATTTAAATTTTCTTTCTCTTTGGTCTCATCTCTCTGTATGTTTGGTGAAGCAGCACCAGGTAAAAATTCTGCTAAGAAATATCAAATTAAAAAATAACACGTGATATTTTTTTTCATGTAATTTGGTCATATAATTGCGAATTTAAAATAAAATTTATGGAAATCTCGGTTTAGATACTTCCTCAATCAACGGTACTACTGAATTGTACTGTGAAAATGAAATATCGCATTTTTGAACGATTTTAGTTTGCAATGCTTTTTTCAACTGCGTTATGATAATGTTGTTCTAATGGGTTTCTCTCAACAAAATTCGAAAGGGAATGTTTAAAACCGCACCTCGATGCATTAATTTGTTTCGTTTTCATCCGATTGTTAATTCTTCTTAGAAAAATGTCTAATGCAATATAGCAGTGTATATTAAAAATCAAATTATATATGGCCTAATAAAACAACATTTATTTCAAGCATAACTCAAACTATCAAGTTTGACAGAATAAATATTTGAGGAAATAGTGGTTACTTCTGACTTGGTGCCTTGAAGTTGGTTGTCTTTGTGAATCTCTGTTCTCGGCTGGGGTATTTCTCACTTATCTCACTACTGAAAATAGTTTTATTATAAAATAAAATCCACATTTAAAAAATAAGACGTGACAGCTCTTATAAAGCAAAATCAGTAATTTCTATTATATAAACCTGTGTACTTGTTACTAGATTCTATCTAGCTCGTCATATCTTTAAAAATATCCAAAATCGGCCTAAACCATTTTTTCTTAATTAAGCAGTTCTCGGTTTAATACTAAATTGTCGGTGAAAATGAAATACGTGTTGTGGACCGATATTAATTAACTTTAACTCTGTGATGCTCTGAATGCTTTTTTCAACTGCGTTACGATAATTTCTAGGGTTACTCTCAACAAAATTCGAAAGATAATCCTGAAAACCGCACCTCTAGGCGTTAATTCATTTTCGTTTCATCCGATAGTTCCTAGATAGTTAAAAAATGCATTATTCAAATACATTATCCAGCAGTGTATATTTAAAATCTAATTATATACTGCTTAATAAAACATTCTTTATATCAAGCATAACATTTTGCTGTAACGCAGCATCAAATCATCAAGTTTGACACAAAATAAATAAATATTTGATGAAATTACTTCTATATCTTGGTGTCTTGAGCTTGGTTATCTTTCTATATCTCTGTTCTCGGCTGGGGCGTATCTCATGAAATATATGCACACTGCACAGCATGTAATACATCCAAGCATTAGTGGTGCAAGGATGGCTATGGCCATATAACTAAAGGCGTATATGTAGACAGTCTTGTTACAATATTCTTGTCCACTTGCTTGATCAAAGTTTGGTATGTATTGCCTAATAATCCAGTATGTACCTTAAAGTTGAATATGAGTTCGTAAATATTATAATAGGATTAAGAAAACAAATAAAATAAGTGTTGTAAGTGTTAAAAAGAATGTCATTTATATTTTGGGGTTATGGTTATATAATGACAAGTGTCAAGTTGTCGAGCGGTTAACTGTGGCAACCTCACAAGTATTCGGACGATATTACCAACTGTATTGGACCTGCCCTATTCAAATTCTGGCGATGTCAGATGACTGTTTACATTGGCATCGTTGATATTACCTTCTTAGGTCCCTGATGATCAATGATTATAGACATAGATAGGGAAGGATCGACAACGATGCTCGGCTAAGTTTACGCCAGCGGTTTATTTCAAATAGATATATTATTGTAGGTGATTATATCGTTAATGGTAATCTATGATTATATGATTATATATTATTTATTACATCATATTGAATTTTATATTAAAGGTAGGGAAATGAAGGTACCCTTTTAATTTAGTATTTTATTATATTTTCGATTTTTTTCTGCTGCAATTTGAGTTTTGAACGTTACTTTTCAGCTTAAAATATTTTTGTTCTGTAATTTGAAAATTGTTCAATATAATTTTTAATATTGCGCAGTTTACTAAATCTTGATATTATTTCAAATGGTAACTGATGTTCTCTGTTTGAAATTTTTCTTGTCAGTAGCTTCATAACTTCGGACATTTTCTAAAACCATTAGCATGGTGTTTTATGAAATAATGTCCCGTAATGTGTTGTTATTTTTGCAAGCCTTTCGTCAGGCGGTTTAATAAGACCACCGAACGAAAGTTGCTGGACCAAACAGCCAGTAATATATTCTAATGCATCATCTGTCATTTATGGTAGATTTGCATTAATATTACTGGGACTAGCAGTTTCAAATGCACTACTAGACGAAAAAGGACTACTAGAATTAGTACCAAATGTCATATCTTGAACTGCTGCTTCACTCGTATTAATTTTAACTTTTGAAAAATGTTTGCTGTCATCTATTATTCTGTGGTTCGTTCATTAGTGTTAACTTTCGCATCTAATATGCCAGATTTTTTCCCAAGATTATGATTCTAATGCGATAAATGGCCGTCAAAGGGCTAGGGTAGGGTGTTCATTTGGCCCACGACTTCTAAGTTGGGCAAAAAAGTTTTCGAGACTCTCTTAGTTTAATTTCTGTGTGTAAATATATTCAATATTATAATCTCTTTCCGTATCTTTAAAGAGCATTTTTAAAGACATCATTGCCATAATCATACATTTTTGAAAAATCTGTAAACAACCCTTGCCAATTAAATTCGCTTCTTGTTCGTCCAAATTAACACCAAATGCCTTTCCTTGTTTCCTATATACATATAAATGGCCGTCAAAGGGCTAGGGTAGGGTGTTCATTTGGCCCACGACTTCTAAGTTGGGCAAAAAAGTTTTCGAGACTGTCTTAGTTTAATTTCTGTGTGTAAATATATTCAATATTATAATCTCTTTCCATATCTTTAAAGAGCATTTTTAAAGACATCATTGACATAATCATACATTTTTGAAAAATCTGTAAACAACCCTTGCCAATTAAATTCGCTTCTTGTTCGTCCAAATTAACACCAAATGCCTTTCCTTGTTTCCTATATACATAAACATATATGACAAGACAAAGAAACGTTAAGTATGTCTAGAAAAGTAACTTAGTTTACACGTGATCTCCAGCAGGAGTTGATTTTAAATCATTAACGTTCCAAACTCCCCTCAAGGTTCTATTAAGATCCTTAAGCTCATAAATAAATGGTGACAATCGCTGATGACTGTACTCCAGGGGTAATAAAATTTGGCGCTCAACATGAGGCAAGGTGTTTCCTTGTTTGATGTAACTACTAAAATTATCAAACCATTTATCAACATTATTAAGAAATTCTGAGAAATCTTCACTACACAATGACCTGTCCATTATGCAATGACCTGACCACTATGCAATGACCTGTAAACACGGCGGGAATTCGACTAGTGGCGGAATCAACCAACGCCGTGCATCATAACTGACGTCAAAACGGCATGGTGGGGGCTTGACATTTGTCTAATGGTAGGCTTATGGAGATGAGCAATCCTTCCCTGTCTATAATCACTGACTGATGATGTGCAACGGTTTTTGTTTTAATTCCACTATAGAAATGTAATTTTTAAAGTTTTAATTGAATGATGATGATTGCAGAATATTTGCGATACGCAAACTCTATTCCCAGTATAATGTTTGGTAAAATTATTGTCGCCATCGCTATTTCAGTATCAGTCAGTATTATTAGTGTATTATTGTAGCTAACACTTACTTACCGAAAATAGATAGTACGAATTGCACAGTGTACAAAATAATATCCAGACATACCAGACAAGACTTGAAATAAATTTTATTCCTGACGAGAGGAAATACTATCGAAAACACTCCTATTGCCCCTATAATATATAAAAATATGTTTTTTAGTAAAGAAAACAAAAACAGTAGATTTTCATGTGTTGGTTGTGTTAATATAAAATTGTGGACTGTCTAACTACTCGTTACGTTATATAAACCCAAAATCTTTATTTTTAGACAAAACAATGCGTATACTAAGGCGGCCAAAACACTACTGGTCAATACTAGATAATCTAATCAAGTTCAAATCGAGAATCAAGTCAATAGCTAGATATGAGAGTAGATACATTAAAAAGCAAGATTATTTAAAAAGGTAAGTTTTCATGCTTCTTGAAAATAAAAAATTTCGTGTGACCACAAAAAAATGTATCTTCTGATTTCTAATGAGGAATAATGACCTATCTAATAAAATGAGACATATCAGTTAGTTCTAAAGTAAAAAAAAATCGAGAATGAAGCGGAATTTTCTGTTTTTACTCCACTAATAATAAAGATACGTATACGGGGAATAAGATCCGCCAAGGAGGACCAGTTTGTTTCACAAGAACATTTTTAGTTTGTTTCGAGGCGGTGAATTAAAAATATAAATTGACCGCTGCGGCGGTGGTGTAGGCACGCCCCTAAATTAATCAATGTTTTTTCAAAAGAGGGAATTATTTAAAAAATGTTCTCTAAATAAGTACTTTAAAGCATTTTTAAATAAATCATTCGGATAACTATACAAAATGGATGCAAAGTTAATGTAAAATAAAAATATGAATTAGAAAAGTAGTTTTATATTAAATACAATGTGGATAAAGGAAGATAAACGTATACTTACCTGTTGCAATTAGAAATTTGGGTATTTTACTATCCACCGGGCACTTGTGTATTCCATACCAACCAATTACAAGTGTTGTGAAATATATTATCAGCGCTATAATTTGACTTATTATCAATACAATAGCTGTAATAAAAAATATCTTAATTAATATAGCAATCGATAATTTGACAGAAATGACATTAATACAATTTTGAATTAATCAGATATTAGAAAAAATATATTCTTTACCGTGTTCTACATATAGATTGGATTCATTGGAATCTACTCTCTCGATACGGATCATTTTGCAAACAAACAAATACGATTTTAATTTAAACGTACATAAACCAATTGGTAAAAACCAATTAGCTTTTTCTCAAAAGTGTGACTGTTGCGTAAACACTTGTGTGGCCTACACTGAGATGTAGTAGTACAGAAATGAAATATTGTGGTAGGCTATACGTACATATTACCGCAATTAGTTAAACCTTTTAGGTGAAATTATTTAAAAAAAACTATTTGGGGGTACGACTTCTCGAAAGTATTGGGAATAAATGTATAAATAAAAGTTTCACCCACGCAAGAGATGGATCTTACGTGGGTAAAGCATCTCCTTTTTCGCGAAAACCACCCATATACGTATATATTACCTTATTAGACCTGTTAGACGAAATTATTTTTAAAAAATATTGGGGGGTACGACTTCTCGAAAGTATTGGGAATAAATATTCGAAAAAAAAGTTTCACCAACAAGAAAGAGATAGATCTTGCGTGGGTAAAACATCCCCTTTTTCGCGAAAAAACACCCATAGCGGCGATTGTGCTCCGACATTTCGCAGATTTCTCGTACACCGTTCATCGGACCTGCCGGCTAATATCCACCCATATCCCAAAAACACCGTACAAAGTCGAGAGCAGTTTCGAGTGCGCAAGGAAAAATGCCATATGCGGACTTCCATAGCGAAAATATTGAAACTGGCTACTTTAACAAGAAAACTTTAATAAGAAATCCTGAGTCAGTTAAATTTTTAGGTATACACATGGATCCTAAACTCAATTTTGTTTGTCATGTTGATATCCAAATTGTCAAAAAATATATATGTTATTATATTAGAACATTAGTAAATTTATAAGTTAGTAAAAATATATTATTAACAGCTTATCATGCTTTGTTTGTAGCTCATGTGTCCTATGGACTCATATGCTGGTGTCATTAACGCATGTAGTAAATAGATTCTTCGGATTACAGAGAAAAGTACTTCGTATCATCACTAATTCGGGATACCAAGATGATGTAAGACAAAAATTAATAGATTTACAATTATTAACATTACCCTCATTGTATATATTAAATTGTGTTCTGTATTCCTAGAAAAACCTTGACCTAAATACAAAACAAAGAACTGTTCATTTTCATAATACACAAAGTACTGAGGATATAAGATGCCCTTATTTAATATTAAATTCAAGTAAAAATGGCATAGATTTCTATGGCCCCAAATTTTATAATAAATTACCACAAATAATTAGGGATTATTTTCCATAAATAGCTTCAAAACTGAAGCAAAACAACTTACTGCTTTCTGAAGCATTCTATGTTGTGGAAGAATTGTTGAAATTTTAATTGTATAAATTGATGTTTTAATTTTTTTACCTAAACTTTATATGTTCCAAAGACATTAATTTTTTATGTATTTCAGAGATGTGCTGTAAAACATGTTTTATGCATTGTAGATATCTATGTATTTTAGAATATGTATGTTGACCTGTATAAAACATTATTTGTTATTGACACCAAATAAATAAATAAATAAGAATTAAAATGCTGAGGAGTAAATTAATATAGCCGTCTCCTCTACAAGATGCGTTAATTAAATTACACTATGCAAGCGACGTTAATTATTTTTTCTTATTTTACCCGCAAAGGTGCATTTTGTAATTATAGGTAAAATGTATACTTTGCGTACAATGTTATAATATAATATGATTAGCCTTCGGTGCATCTACAAGAGGCACCGTGGAACTCTGCCTGTGTTTCCTTCCTCCACTTGCAGGGGGTTCAGCAGGTATAGCGGGGCATTTTCCAAGCATTTTCTCAAGAAAACAAAGAAATCGTTAGTATGAAATAATCAACCCAGTGCCAGAACGCACGATCGATTTTCTTAATTGTCAATTCATTGTTGATAGAGGCAATCTGATTAATCTTGTGGTATGGCTGAAGCGGGTATCTTTGACGACGTTTATACCGCCTACCTTCAGTATATTAGTAAATATTATGGCCGAAACGTGGCTATAGTATTATCTGTGCATAAAGATATCCGGTTTTTAAAAGATGCCAGAGAAAAGATAAAGGCAAAGGCGTACACTTCTTATTTCCCCACGAATTTACTGGATGCGATACCACTTCTGCTTTCTTCGACAGGGGAAAAGTATAAATATGGAAAAACAGAAAGGATATGGACAACGTCGTCCGTACTTTTAATAGACCCAAATCTATAAAAGAAGATGTAACATTTGCTGGATAGCGATTTACGCTCGTATATCAAAGTATGCACAAAAGTATATACAAAGCTCGCCGCATATCTCTTTTTCATTCGATGAACGGTTCACGAGAAATCTGCGATAAACCAGAGTATAATTAATTGGCAGTAGAGCTGTTTTTTTTTGTAAAAAATGAGATGTTCCGCCCTCGTAAGAGATGGGAAAATCTTGGAGGTTTAGTGGCGGCGTTTTGTAAACTACTGATTTTAGATACTCCCATAGGTAAAAGTCATTTGGATTGAGATCAGGAGATCTAGCAGGCCATTCTATCACCCCTCTTGTTCATATCCACCTGTCAGGAAATGTGATAGTATTAACAATTTTGTGTAATTTGTTTAATTATTAAATTGTGCAATGAAGAATTTTGTAAAATCAACCAATTTCCAAAAATATCGCACTGCTGTATACGCCATGAAAAGGGCTTCCAAATGATATTAAAATTGGGGTTGCTAGAGGTTAGGTGGATGACCCCTTGACTGTCAAAATATTCCCCCCTAAAATAAAAATCGATGTGTCTCGGCGAATTCGCAAATATTTTGCGGGTTTTAAATTATATGGGGTGGTAAGCTTTAAAATGAACACAGTGTATAATTATCATAAGAACAGCTTGTTACGTTTAATTTGTTCCATTTACAAATTTTCATAATTAATTTTACTGGCATCAATCGCTTTAATAAATAATGGGTTAGAAAATAAAAGTTGGTACGTTATTCCAAAAAAACACCACCTTGCATAGTGGCCCTTGTTACGCAAATAGCTATTGTACTTAATGTTATTAATGCTTCATACGTTATGGTGTCTGCTACTCTCATAATATTGTTATGCTCTATCGGTGACGTTATTGTAGTTCTTCGAATGTTACTCATATATTAAAAGTAGATTTACAGGACATATCTAATAAAAAAAACTTAAAAATATTTGGCAAAATATTGTAGCTAAATGCGCCTCGAAATGATAAGGAAGTGCATGTGGCAAAGAAATTCTCAATTTGTCAGTTTTTTCCAGACTCGCTATAATCGGCTGACTTCTTCCCCCTATACAAAATAAAGGGAAATATCTTTGGAGCGTTGATGTTTTAATAACTCGTCTTTTTTTGCTCCCGTAGACAAACTTATTTTTAAATATCATCACGTTTTTACGATAGTATAATGGCTCCGAAATGGCTTACATAACGTTCGCATTTTGAGCTTGTCTGGTATTCGTTATGTTCTTTTTTATTATATGAAAACATTATTGTCGTCACTCCGCATCCATTTTATTATTAGGGACATTTTTTATTTTTTTTTAATTGCTTTGCTATATTCTTCACAAATATAATACAAAATCAAATAATATAGATACGATTGGATTACATTTATATCTATATCTATATGGGTCTATCTCATTTAAGTTCGCCATTTAGTCTTAGGTTAATTTCCAGTTAACGGATTTTTTTCATTCAGTCAAATGCAGTTATAGGAAGATAAAATTTCTCTACATTTAATGTAATACATTCCTTAAATGTAGTGCCTACATTTTTTGGCAATTTTTTATTTTTCAAGAACGTCAACTTGCGACGCGATCCCAACGACAATTCTTGATTTACAACAATGAATATAACCGACACGGTTATTATTGGTCAATAAGGATTGCACAAAAAAA
>CAXKVY010006146.1:0-15960 GCA_964058915.1 Tetropium fuscum | reverse complement strand
ATCATAGTAATGTATATTTTTTTACACCATCAGAAAGTAGAGATTTTAACGAACAGAAAACCCACCAACTTTTTTAAAAAGCAGATATTTTGACGCGAGAATTTTCGTTTGAAAATTAGGTTGCTTTTTCGATATTAAGGCAAAATACGATGAAAAAATAAATATTTTAAATCAAAAAAATTATAGTGTGTTTGGAACATAAAAAGGTAAGTTTTCACCAAATTTCTTAAAAAAATTTAAATATTCAAATATTTTAGAGAACCCATACGGAACAGCAATGGATCTATAATAATTTTCCATTGAGGTCGGGATTTTTTTTAAGTAAGAAAATAGCTTTATTAGTTTACTAAGAATTTAGTTACTTTATTACTAATTTTGTCTGCGGCATCTTGACCTAGGTTCGGAGAAATACTTAAGAAGCACTTCTATTACTAATTATATAGATTTTTCTAAGTAAACATATTATAAAGCAACTATTTTTAACGCCACATAGAAATAGCTAGAGAAACCTACTACGTTATAAATCAGGGGATAGCACTTCTAGCTCCTCTCGAATTAATATTTTAAATATGTACAAGTGATGAGTGAGTTACGGCCACGAAACTTATGCATATAAATGAGCCTTTTTTAGTTAATGAGAGTGCTTGCTCAGTAACGAGCATAAATCAAATTACAAGACTATTCAATTCTCCTTTATTAGGACTCATTGAACCCGGCTGGCCTTAGATTAATTAAATCAATTTAAGATTTGTCCGTGTAGTAAGGCTCCGTTGGACCTTTTATACTCTACAGAGGCATTTTAACTTGACGACAAATGAAAGAATTGCTCTCTGAGGAGGATTGGAATTAGCTCCAATGCTGCCGAGTAATTTTGTTAAATTACGACTTCAAGTGAACAATTTACATGAGATAATAGGTATAGATAAGGAAAGTTAAGTGTGTTGCTGTCAGTTATGGTTAGGCCCATCAATCATGATGTCCTCATCAGCCTGATTCGCTATTAGAATCTTAAGTGGATCAAATCCAGTGAAAAGAAAATATTAATTTTATTGGCAATATGAATAATTTATATTGACAAGTGATACTTGGTGAGGTGACATAAGAAATATACCTATAAAGAACTAAATTTCTGGAATACGTCGAATTTAATTTTATGGGGGGAAATTAGTAACAGTGAAGGGGTCTTGATATTTTCAACCCCCTAACCCCGAGCAACCCTAATTTTAAAATTTTTTAATGGAACTACCCCACGTGTTATACATAATTTGAAAACGTCTTTATTATTGTATGGAAAGAAATGGTAAACATTTTGAACACTTAACGAAGTAACATAAATTTATTAGCTAGTTATTGCTATTAATTTTTAATATTTTTAAATAATTTTGTAAAATCTCAACCAATGTCCAAAAATGATACACACTGCTGTATTATCCTATATTTAAACATATATTAATGAATAAAAAACTAAAAAATTACACCCCTGTTACTAAATTTCGATGCACCTCGCCTTCCATATTTATGTGCCAAGTAAGTATCTTACTTGACAAAATTGTGTCCCCGCAACAGACTAGAGTCTAACCGAGTTGATCAAATATAGATAGCCTGGACTCATTTATATCGTTTTCGGATATGCCGCACTTTTGCTTATAGGGCGGTACTACTGACGAATTACTTTCATGCCATTCTGTCCGTGTACGACTTTGATACTAGAGGAGTGGGGTTAACTTTATTACAGGTTAATGGAGAATTATTACGGGAGATTTTGATGGCGCCATACGTGCTACATATGACAATTAAACCGGCAGTAATATGCTCCATGTAATTTTAGTCTATTACAGGCTTAGACGCATAAACTTAATGTACGAGCTGTGAGCCGCAAATTTTATTTCCGAATATAATTAAGTTCGCTCTAATGGATAATTCAGCAACATTGTACACGTGAAATACATATTGTATCATATTTACGACGGCCTATGTGGAATTTTCATAAAGGGCAATTCGAATGCCCTAAAGCATGTATTCGTAATGGTATTAATTACGCATTGACCGTGGTCAGTTTGTATTGTTTATAATTTAATGTCGAATGAGTCCACTTATTTGAAAATGTGCGTCTATAACGGAAAAGAGTTTGATACGACGGCTACAAATTTATTAACTTCATATGTAGCAAATCTGGTGTGCCACAGGTATCTACTCTAGGTCCCTTTCTCTTTGTGATATTTATGAATGACAAAGCACCTGACGATAGTCTGCTTAGACATAAAATATAGTGATAAAGCTTTATATACAGAAGATGCTTGAACGTTTTTATAATTAGGAAGTTTTCATTTTTACAAAATGACGACAATGGCAGCATCATCTAGTTGTATAAAAAGCTAAATGACAGTGAAAGATCGTGGTTAAAATAATGTGATTTACATCGGGCTCTCAGGCCCACTTCTATGATCTTGTGCTTGTCAGTTTCGTGTTAAATGTATCGTTGATTATTGATGTAACGTCATTAACCGATTGTTTGAGTGTAAATATTTCTATTTATATTTTGATTTTCTAATTGTCGCTACTACCGGATGTGATTTCTAGGTTATTCTAGAGTTTTGTTAACTGGTGCTGTTTTTAAGGCTTTCAGGACATGACTGGTACTAACACCATACTATTTCAAAGGACCTAAAAAATAACTTCCATACAACACAAAAAGGTAAGACTAAATTTAACGTAATATAATAGATATTATCAATAAAGGTAACAATAAATCCCTCTTACGGTGTTTTATCTCTACTTGAAAAAAAAGTTGACATTGAATGACCTTGAACCGTCCACCCAGGGTCAAAAGTATCAATGGCATCGAATATCCCCCCTCTAAACTGCAGAACGTTTTCTCGGAAATGTCATTCTCGATTTTTATTCAGCCTGATGAATTAAAATGGGGCACGCAGTAGGTATAACTACCTGCAATTTATAGAAATTACTTGTAAGCATCCGGACTAAATTTATTGAGGATTTGCGTTGTTAATGAGCTTTTATTACCCTATTTGATTTCTTTGTGTTCCTATTTGATTTCCTTGTGTCAGATTTGTGTGTTTCACCGTCACTAGCGTTTCTAAATCACAAGACACTTTGTTATGATGAAACATAATTATATTACACAGTAGAATCCGAGATACATTCCAATCGGTTCTGCCATTACTAACAGTTTAAAATCTCTGGATAAATCATACGTACAAGATTAAAACTGGATAATCCACTCCTTGAAAGCACCAGCTTTTGAGGCACCTATTTCAAAGTCTTTCACACTAACAGAGTAATCGCAGTTCTTCTATTAAATGGGAAATAGCAAACATCATTCTTGATGCAACACCCATGGAATGAGACAGCCTTGGCGTGAGAACAAGACATGTGTCTCTAAATTTAATATTATTTTACGCCCTTGGTAATAAGAAACTGTAGAGGGTCGCCTGAAGTATATTTGTAATAAAAAGGTAACCCTCACTCATATACTGGGCAAAATAATGATGAGTTATAGTAGTTGAAGGCTTCGATGCTTCCTCTTGTAAATTGAAAGGAGACGCTTAAACACTATTAATTACCGATATCTACCTACAATATGATTTTGGATTTTTAATATCAAAATTATTTTCTTTTATCATATAACAATTGATCTGAAAAACTAAGAAAAATAAATGTCTTAATAATATATTCGTTGACGTAGACCTAGGCACGTGCAATACGGGAGTAATTAACACCAGATTATCAGACCACCTACGTGTCAAATTAAATTATAGACGTCGGGGTGAAAAATGTAAATGCTAGAAAAAACTTTAACCTAGAACTGACTCAGGTTTATATTTTTTACATAGTCATTTAAGCATGATTGCTGGGACTTTGTTAAATATCGAAATCTGCCCGTAAATGAAACATTTAAATATTTTCTGGGAAAAATAACACAAACTATGTAAACCTCATTTCCAAAAAAAAATAAATTAATAAATAAAAAGCCTTCATTTAAATTAAATTTACTACTGGTCAGCTTAGAGAAAAAAGACATACGGTACATATGTTGCAAGACTGTTACAACGGCAATCCAAATTTGCGTGCTTTTGTAAAACAATTTAAATACAGCTCTCATAAAGATTTATTAAGTGCAAAGAAATTGGCTGATGATAATTTTATCTCTAACTCTAACAACCAGAAAAGTGTAATGTGGAAAATAATACATACATAACAATAACTAAAAAAATCAAAACTGAATTCTATATTCATCCTAATGAATTAAATGAATATTTTACTAATGTTGCTGACAATTTAGTAGGTAATCTTCCGTCATGCAAATAAAATATAATGAATACTTAAGTAATGTTAATTCGAACCCTGTAAAAATATTCAATTTCTCAGAGGTAACTTAGTAACAGCTCCCTTAATTTTAGGGTTATTTATTGCTTTGACAGATTAGTGTTATTTATTTTTAATTTAATTAAGTCTTTTATTTATCTAGTCATATTTCATACACCATTCAATGTTTAGTTTTAATGTAATTTTCTATTTATACAGGGTGGCCCACCTGTCTCCGCTCAGACCGTAGCTACTAGACCAATAGAGACTAGAGCTTCACTGGGATATTTCGTTTTTATGCGTCAGATGCGACGTTGACAAGTTATTCGATTTTCAAGGAAAATCAGTGGAAAATCATCTATACTAAGAAAAACATGTCTCCACTCACCTGTCTTCACTCCGACCGTAGCTACTAGACCAATACAGATTAGGGCTTCACTGGGATATTTCGTTTTTATGCGTCAGATGCGACGTTGCCAAGTGAATCGATTTTCAAAGAAAATCAGTGGAGAATCATCTATACTAAGAAAAACATACAAATTGTATTAGTAGAGGTTAATTAAAAAAATCAGAATGCACGTATCTAGGGTGTGTACGAAAATTTGCATAGTATTAACAATACTTTAAAATATACCCGATTTTAGCATTTTTAAATAATTTTAAATCATTTTCATTTTGTGTATAATTAATAATTGGTCGTAATAATAATGAATTAATAAATAATGTAATAATTATTGTAAAAGCAATAAATTACTGAAACCACTTATACTGTCAACAATTATTTTATCATAGAAACTGTCATTATTCCGTTGTTTCCAGTGACTACTGTGAATGTATGGTAGAATAATAGACGTTTATTGACTTAAAATAATGTATACAATTTAAGCCCACTGGTCCGTAGATATAAAATTTTGCAATATTTTTTCCTGTGGGAATATGTAAAAGTGAAAGTTTATGCTAAACCTGCAACTACAAAAAAAAATGAAAATAAGAATAAGGGAAACTTTGCGTAATGGAGGCATCCATTACGCGTAATGCGTAATGGAGGCATCCATTACGCTTTTAAAAATATGAAAATACTATACAAATTTTCATACATACCCATAAATACTTGCATACTGAATTTTTTTAATGAAACTCTAACAATACAATTTGTATGATTTTTTTTAGTATAGATGATTCTTCACTGAATTTTCTTGAAAATAGATTAACATGGTAACGTCACATATGACGCAAAGAAATGAAATTAATTTTGGTTATTTTTCATGGGTGTCTTAAGCATTTTTGTAGAAATTGATATTCTTTGATTCCGTTATTAATTGGCGTCCTTGCTATTTCCGGGGTTCTATGATTCAAAAAAATCCTTTTTCCTGTTCGATGTATTTTTAAATGTGAATATTGGTAATTATTATGTATTAGCTGACGAGAATTCCAATTACCGCATTTCTCTCTACTAGCATCCCCTTCCTAAAATCACTTATTTCTTCAAGAAGGCGCCTTGGTTAGATCTCGGGCAACCGCGACAGAGATTGGAGCCAGTCCCCTATTCCTTTATCCTCCACTACACTAACGTCATTGTTCAACTCTAATGGATATACATTAATATTAAATAAGTAATACGCAAGGCCTTATTCTGAAAGTTATTACTGTGGGGGGAGGACGAAAAAAGGGAAAGATGTAATACTAAGTAGAAGATAAGAAGTTTTAAGGACAAGCACAATAACACGAATAAGCAAATGGACATTCTTAATTAGGCAATCACGAGAGCATGTAACTTATAGGGAATTCAAAATAAAAACCGTTACAACCATTTACAAGTCATCAGTGACAAAGATGTATCAAGAATGCCAATGTCAACAATTTGTTTATTTCACCAGTACCTCAAAATACAAATGAAATTTCTCTAACACCCTTTCAGCCCTAGCGGTTACACACAAAACTGATTTTTGTTCCCCGCCATTTTATTTCCTCGTCAGGCTAACTCCCGCCAGACATTCGCGCTTAATCATTAACCAAGTATGACGTAGGCAGACTGAATTACTGACTGTAGATATTACGTGTAGATAGTTTGCTAGACAAATATAGAAGTAGAAATAGATGTACTGAAGAATAACTGATAATAAACTTGTTGCAACCGTTTACTTATGTATTCCTTTAGATAGAGTATTAAAAGTTCTATATAAAAATCACGTGACCCCTGGAATTACTGCCTGTCTCCACTCACAGCTACCCGTGGCCCTTACAGAACTGCCTATAAGGAAAAGTGGTCTACTTCTCTCCACTATAAACAGACAGTGGTGCTCGAATAAAAACTCCACACCGAACAGAGAGCGTCACAATGTGTCATTGGCATTGATGTCGGTGACAAGATGTGACGTGGAAAAAAGTATCAAAATATAGTGAACCGGTGCAATTTTCCCAAGAATACGGACCAAATGTAGGCGAAGATATAAAAACTTCTGCTGGTTCTCCACAACTCCAATAGAAGAAAATTATAAAATAGACAGAGGAGAATTGCCACAAGATTTTCTAGATGACAAATCCATGAAGAGAGGAGACTACGATTGGAGAATGAGAAACGATAAACTTGAGTGTGAAATATCTCAGCAATCATCACGACCCTGAGGAGGTCAATTCTGTCAATCGAAGACAGAAAGATGGAAGCTATTCACTGGAAGCTATTCATTGCCCTACAATTGTAAAATTATATAATATGCATATGGGATGTAGACAAATATGATATGATCAAAAGCTGTTACGAAATAAACAGAAGCCAGAAGTGGTGGCACCGCATGTTTTGGTACTTGATGGACATTAATTGTCAGTACTTTTATAATTTTCAAAGAGATGCATACTGAAAATGCTTTGTCTTTGAAATTATTCAGGATTGCAGTAGTTGCTGCCTTATTGGGCGCAGAAGCTGAGAATCTGGCAAAACGAAGGAGTTGAAGAGATATTTTCCTTTCTGGGAAAGTATTCCACAGTAAAAGCAATATGATTCAGCAGCTTATATGCTAATTCCCGGCACATCAAGAAGATGTGCTTTTTGCAGCAATGCAGCTCAACCACACAGGGGAGTGGATGGGCTTGTAAAACCGGCAACGTAGGATTATGTTTATCTGACAAAAAAAATTGTTTCGCGGAATATCATAAGCCCTTGTGATGTCAGCAAGTAACAATGTCAAAAAATGGTTTATATTTTTTTTGTTGACTTTGTGGTTGAATGTATTTCTGATACTCCTGTAAGCAATATTTCAATAAAAGTAATATTAAATATCTTATCGATTTATGCAGGGCTGAAAGGCTTAACGCTTACTACAGTTCGACAGACTTGGCAACAATGTTCGGTTGTCAGTTGTTGACGCGAACGATTTTTGTTTTGAATTCAAGTATACTATAAGTATACAGTCGAATTTGTTTATATATTTCAATCAAGATTATTGTTCTACATTAACGCTTACAAATATAGATAGGAAGGAATATTATTTAGTTGATACTATATATTTTTAGAGAAATCGCATATATATATATATGTATATATATATATATATATATATATATATATATATATATATATATATATATATATATATATATATATATATATATATATATATATATATATATATATATATATATATATATATATATATATATATATAGATATATATATATATATATATATATATATATATATATATATATATATATATATATATATATATATATATATATATATATATATATATATATATATATATATATATATATATATATATATATATATATATATATATATATATATGATAGCATTATAGCGTTACAATTGACGATATACTTAGGAAATTAAATACCTATCAAGAAATATGCTCCAATTTATTTGAAACTAGTAAGGAACCCCTTATTATATTAGCTGTATAAGCCTGCTGGCGTCAACTTAATGTACGTTTTGCATGTCAAGCATATTTAGATTATACTGTAATGACGTACACAAAAATGTCAATTTATTTGTCAATCAGCATAATGCGTAATGGACTGTATTGATGTTATTTATATAATCAAGGTACGCAAATACCAAATTGATTTCTGAATGCACGCACAAGAAAATTATATATAACAAATTTCGGATATATTTGATAAAGACATTACTCAATAATTGACTGTAATTTTTTTTGAAAATTTGACAATTTTACCCATAAGAGGACAGACATGTATGAACATGATTTTCTACAAAATAATAAATTTATAGAAAACACGGTAACTTCTCTAAAACATAATCTGAGTCTATAGTCTGAGACTTAATAAGACTTAATGAGTGTACTGTTTGTAACATAGAAATATGAGATATATGAGACAATGGGAGATCGGGGCAGTATAACTTTTCTTACAGCAATCTAAAATCGTCACTATAAAGGCGCTTTTATTCAACAAGTTGTAATGTTTTGATAGAATAATGATAACTAATCAATTTCAACACATAACCCATAAAACTAATACACTAAATTAAAGAATAACTATTACTTATATTTCACGAAGTATTGTTGACCCCACTTTACCCCATGTTCGATGGTATTAGACATCCAAAATGAATGCCAATGATGCCGATGTGACACGACCGAGGAACGTGTAAAATGGATCCGTAATATTTGAATGGGAAACATTCTTATTCTGCATCACATTCACCATCCATATGTTCTATGATATGACGAAAGGTATACAGTGTGATCAATTTTTTGTTAAACTGCATGATAATGTCAAAATGTGATGGGCGATGTATATAAAATCATTTGTTTTTCCTTAAATTCTTGGAAATCGGTTATACTTGACAATGCTGTTAAAAATACGGTAAAAGGGCTTCTTTTATCGATATAATGAGGGTTTTTTGCTCGTTGTTTTTATGTCTCATATTTCGATGTTACAAACAGTAGGTATACGTTTATTGTACGTACTATTACTATTCTATCGTATACATTTTATGCAGCAGAAAATAAGTAAGCTCTGGCGGCCCTGGTATCTTACTCTATAAGGATGTAAAACCACCCCTAATTTTTTTTCAAAAAGATTTAGATAATATATATTAGATCAAGTATTAGATACTTTGGTAAGAAATGTATATTTTATTTTATTTTTTACACGATTCCTTTCATGCCGAATACATCAGTATAGATTTTTTAACATATTTTTATTTTACCAATATTTTTTTCTACGTTCATGAAAAAAACAAAACTTTATTGATCTATATTTAATGCAAAAACTGGTTCTTTACTGCACTAGTGCAATAATATTGCACTCATCTGTCATTCTGCTACAGTGTTTTGTGACCATGACAAACAAACAATATTGTACATTTACTTTTAACATTAATGGTAAAAATAAAGTTTGAGTTAAATTGTTCCCAGCATTGTCAATGCAAATCGATAGTAATAATTAATTATTAAATATTTTGGTGTTGAATTACGCCTTTTATTTTCCTACACTTAATGCCACCTAATGCCTAGATAAACGTACCAAAATTATTGTATGCAACTCGTACAAAAAATGTTCATTGCACTCGATGTGTTGTCCAACTCGGTCTGTCGGCATCATTGCACAATTTCACGTCGCGTGCAATAAACACTTACTATTTGCACTTGTTGCATATATAACTATTTATAAAACTCAAAAAAAATCTCATGATTTCGAGCTTCACATGTTTATTATGGTTTCTATATGTGCTTGCAAACTAGTTGGTTTTTGACACGTCGTATTTTACACATAATGTGTTATTATTATAGTAATTATATTGGGTGTTATTTTATGACCTTACAAATATTTCATAAAATCGCCGAACGTTTCAATACGCCTCTGCCTTGTCTAAACTAAATCAATCTGCGCCAAGAAAGGGCAGAGGTTATGCATAATAATGCGCCACAGAAAATGTACATAAATAAAATCACTTTACGATCCTGTTATTATCTCACGAGAACAAAGTGTGGCTAGTCGGAGAACCTTAGCAAATTGCTGGTAATGAGAGAACATGAAATACGATTATCTGACGATGTAAATCTAAGGCATCGTATAAATGTATAGGTACTCTCGATGCTCATACTTGCGTTACTTTATTCTTATAATTTGTTTTAATTTTCCTATTTTTTAACGGTATGACGACTGCTTTTGAGGCCATACTTGGTGTGAACCATATCATGGATTACACGTGCAGTAAAAACAGTAAAGTTACACACTGGTATAAAGAAAAATACTACACTTTATCCCAGGGAACAAGACAGTTACGTCATAACTGGTAAAATTGGATACCAACATTAACTTTAGTAATTTTCTTGATCACCCGTAGAATTTAGCAATGCGGGCGATTATTGTAGTGGGTATTATTTTGCCACGTAGTTGCCTTGTAAGAATTAAATTAAACAGTGACAGCTGACAGATTTGACGTTAATTGTCTTGCTGCTATTTTCATTTCGAAATTCCGAGTTTTTAACTGACTTTCTACATGGAATCTAGAAATATTAAAATTATTTTAAACCTAACCTAAAAGTATATATACTTCACTCAAACACACTTCAGCTTATAAATTAGTAATTTAAAGATATCTAACATATGGCAACTATGTCACTAAATTGCGTCATCGTTGTAGTGACGCAACTGTCTTGATTCCTTGGTTAAACTATAGAACTAAAATATTACATAACTCACTTTAATACCAAAATTGCTTCTCGCCCATTTAAAATAATTACGAAGCCTCCCTAGCTCAGCCCATTCCCCCCTTGCTGAGATATAAATAAATTAAGTTAAACACCTTACTGCCTCTAGTATATTGAGTGGGTAAGAATACATATTTCTGTGGAGACTTGTGGGTGTATTATTTATGCATGGATAGCTATTTGGAAAATGTGAAGCTTTATTTCTTCTACGTAGACATGGGGAAGAAATTTGTTCACTGACGTACGAGTATGTTAATATTATAATTCCAGTCGTGTTTACCAGTAATGTTTGTGTAACTATAAGTCAAACATCAGGGTATTATAATGACGTGTCGAGAGAGTAGATATATGTTTTAACGGTACGCTATGAGGTACGTTGTTATTCAAGAGAATATCTGTTATACAAATTGTAAAACTTTATTATACAGTGTTCGCCATAGTTGGAACCATGTGGTATTTCTGTAATATTAGAGTTTGAAAAAACATTTGGTGGCAATCACGTCTGCTTCCAAAATAATTTAAAATGCACCAATACAAAGTTGACAACTTATATCTGGCAACTGTCAAATTTGTGAGTTTCAAAAAAAATCTGTGATAATAATATTCCTAGGTGTTGGTTTTGAAGATTAACCCTGCAGAGCTCGCGCGCGGACTCTCACTCCGCAGCAAATCTCCCGCAAATACGATGTAGAATGCCAGTATGCAATATTTTCTCGTTTGAGACGGTAGTGTTTGTTTTATTTGTGATTGCGGACTGTGAGTCCGCAATAATAATATTTGTGTCCGCGAATATGTGTGTGCCTACTGCCTCGAAAATATGACAGTGGATAACTGACTGTTTGTTACTAGTTTTGTATTGTCTAGTTAATAAAAAATCTTTACTTGTTTTTTATTAGAGAGTGCAATAACTATTTTTTTAAATCCTACGTTGTTATATTCATTGTTTTTTAGTTTTTACTTTGACAACGTCATAACTTTTGTAAATTTGACATCAATAAAATAAATATGTGTTTGTTAAATTCCTAAGGTTGTCTTTTATTGATACTATTATCCGTTTAAGTTAAATTTTCTTAAAAGTTGCATTTTTCCTTGCGCGGAGTCCGACGCGAGCGCTGGTGTTCTAAAATCGTACGCGTACTCTGTAGGGTTAATTGATATTATTAATCGAAAAAAGGTACTGTGTAGATTATTTTCCAATTTCCAAAAAAAGTACCCATAGTTTTTCAAGTGCTTTTTTATTAAACTTTATTTTGTCAGTATAAAAATGGTTTCAATTACAATTTGGCTATCTGATAACCGGTGACTTTTTTTCGATTAAGAATATCAATAATCTCCAGATCAGTTAGTCACGCGAATGAATAAAAAAACTAATAATATAAATTTTTTTGGATATCAAAATTCGGTAAATAGGCGTAAAATGTCATTAGAAACATCAGTTCTTAGTAACATTTTTGGAAATATTAAGAATTAAGACCATTTTCTAAAGATTTTTTTGGAAAATCATAAATTTGACAGTTGCCAAATATTAGCTGTTAACTTTGTATTGGTGCATTTTGAGCATTCACACGAAATATTACCTTTTAGTAATACGAAACTCGCACTACTAAATGTCTTTATTAAACACACTAAACACACTGGATGATGTCTCCGAAAACCTGAAAAAAAAACCATTATAATTACCTACTTACTATAAATAAACATCTACATAATATTAACATAACTAAAATTAGAGTAATAATAAAATATAAAATAGCCTAGGTTCGTAGGGTTTCTTAACTGTTCTTATCTATGATACTAATCGAACATTATAGTATCCTTATTATTAAAATTAATTAAAACTGTCATTCCTGCCTATGTCAAATATGTAGCATTTCAATGAAATGTATCATTTCTGACGTTTGTAGAAATTTAGAGGTTTTAAGTCCGAATGGGTTTCACTAAAATATTATATTTTTGAGCTCTATTTAAAATTGTTTTATAGTCATGACTTATATACGAATAATGTAATAAGGTACCTTAACTTTGTTTAATGTCGCTTCTATACGCTTTCACTTTCACACCTCGACCTTGTCCGTCTAACCTTTATCAAACTTCAGCATTCCCCATCCATATGGCTCCCATGCAAACCAATAACTCCTTTAATATCCTTCTCCCCTTTTTCTCTCTATAAACTGCTTCCAAATTTATATTTCCTATCTACGATCTTTATTTTCTCTCCTCGCCTTTTTTCCTCTCAATTATTCTCTGCAAAATTCAAAATTATTTTCTCCCCAATTTATTATTTATCTCCCTTGGTTTCCCCTTTTGTGTTTTTCTTGCTCTCTTGATTTATTTTTAGAATAAAGTCTATGCCATATCCAATTTTCTATACTACTGTCTATGCCATGCACACTTTCTTACTTTAGTTATCGAGTTTATTTGTGTTTAGCATCGTTACACCTTCACTATGTCTACTATATACTATCCAACTATATACTATACATGTCTACTATACACTATACCTACTGTTTACGTTCCTACTCCCTATTTAGTATATATTATCATTTTCCCTTCTATATCTGATATATCTTAATACATTTAATAATGGTCTTGCACAATACTTTAACGAGAAATCTCTATGCTAAGTGATTTATAACATAAGTAATTACAACTCAAATATAGTTCGTATATTATACAACATGATTATTTACAGATATACTTAGTTATCATAGTAACAACTCCTATTTTTCCACATATGATACGTAAGAAGTTTTATATTCTAGTATGTGTATTATCTCAACATATGATTTAAGATGCCAACTCTTTAAAAAAATTGTATTCACATTTATTATGTTAGAAGTAATATTGAAGTAAGATTTCCTCTAAAAAGAAGTCCTCGTTTTACGCTTAGATTTATTATTTTTTCTTTGATAACAACCATACCAATACGTTACCAGTAACAAACGCTCACTAGGTCACGAAACAAATTAATATATTCAGAATACATTCATACAAAACTAACACTTGGAAATAACTAAGTCATATCTTACTCTCCTCTATGTATGTAATATTTCTTTGTCCTCTTTTTAAATACATAAAACAATGACATTGGAAAAATTCTAGCAATCATTGTTACCTAATATGATCCTTCATAAATATATACACTCATAACAATAACACCCGCATAAAAGACAGAACGAAACTCTGTTTTCAATTTGAACACCGGACCATCAATTACTTATGTATTACTTACTTATTACTTATGTATTCATTGTTTTTTTTTAATATTTGGATTAATCGATAAATCACCTGTAATACCTTGCATCTCTATCACTTTAACACCCTGCGCCATAATCGTATACACATTACACAATTAGATAACGTCTACATCTAAAAGGAACAAAGTAGCCTTCATAATACTCATTAAAATCCTATGAATATCAGTCACAACTTGACATGCGGCAGCGGCTGTTCCATTACAGAATACAAGTCTCGCATCAGAAACCCCATAATTTTTCCCAAACCGACATACAATGCTATTATATTCGATAATATCCCAACATATAAAGGATAATTAATTATCATGTTAATTACGGCTGACAAGAAGCAACTAAATTGACAGGAATAGAACTCTATAGGCGAAATTACATCTCGTCATTGTTGCACGAGAACGCCTGCACTGTGAAGATATTATCTACATGTATTTAACAATATAATGTTTAATAGTTAATAGGTCGGCTTTAACGGGCCACAATGGAGGAAATTGTAATCAATACGTTTGTGTGTTTATTCATATTCTGTTTAATAGCACCGGTAATGGGAGTTTTGATGGTATAATCGAAGGGATGTTATTTAATATCATGCAAACGAAATTTTTTGAATACCGTTTCTCAACAAGGTAACCATATTTATTGTCACTCGTATTTAATACAATTCAAGATTAGATTTTTAATTACATGATAACTTTAGATTAAAATTGCGAAATTCATCCGCCAGTTTGAACATTTGCTCTGACAAGAAAATGGTGATCTGTGACCAGTGGCGGTTGCTCTACAAGGCCGCTTGGCCGCGCGCCTTCCTAAGAATTTTCAATATCACACAACTTAAATGTTTATTTAAATATTTATTATTACTGTATTTGTATTACTAAAACCCTCGCTGGCCTCGCTCATCTCATGTCTAGAATCATTCCGGCGCTCGGCGCTGAAAAACTGCGGCCTGCATTAGCACAGTATACATTCCTGTATACATACTGTATACATACTGTATACATTCACAGTATACATTATGTGCGACGTGCGTGTTCGACCCTCATCGATCCCAGTTCATTTCAAGCTTTGAAAGAGTGCGTTTGTGTGGGTTTTATAATTCGTGTTTTATAATTCGCAACTATTTTAAACGATGTATGTTTATTTTATCCGATGTTGAGAAAATCAAGATTAAGAACTGAATTGGAGGTAATTTACTCGAGAGAAGAATTTAAAAAAATGTTGGAGCAAGAATCTTCTTTTATTTATTATGGAGAATAACCTTAGTGAAACATTTATCGAAAATATTAAAAATGATCGTGACAACTCCCATGACAACAGCCGAAGCAGAACGCACTTTTTCGACCTTTAAACACATAAAAACATTTGTGCGAAATACCATGCTTACTGACAGACTAAATGCTTTAGCTAAGATGTCCATAAATTGAAATTTAGTGCACGAAATAAATAATTTTGATGATAAAGTAATGGAAAAATTCATTTCCATGAAGGACCGTAGAGGGAATTTTACTTTTAAAAAATAACTTACCTACCCATTTAGTGTAGTTTAATCTGTGTAAATATGTTGTTCTTTTTTTCCTACTTATAAGCAGTGTAACAGTGACTACCTACTTAGCGAAATGATTTTTTTGACATTATATTCCGCTATTCCAGCCCTTCGTTTCGGCAACCTTGAATTTTAAGGTAGG
>CAXKVY010006145.1:17500-25021 GCA_964058915.1 Tetropium fuscum | reverse complement strand
GCAATATTGTTATATATTATACCAAGTACTATAAAGAGAAATTGTGGTTAGTTTATTACCTTATTGCGAATTTAATTCTTTGCAAACAAAAAGAAACACTCGCGCACAGCACTAAAGCACTATCATGATGACACCTATTGGTGGTGTGCTGCAACTGCGATGGCTTCCTGGTTGGGAAACTGCAATGCGTCTTCGTTGTGTAAACTGCCTCGAGAAACACTCTTACGACGGAATCAGGAACAATACCCGTGGAATTACTGAGACGTCTTCCTGAAAATAACTAACATGTTGATATGTTGATTTACTGCTTGGAAATCCTTATCTGGATACAATGAAAACCACTATATAAGTATCTAGGATACACCCTAAACCTATTAATTACTACTTGAATAAACCACTATTACTTGAAATTCACTAATTTACTTTACATAATATCTTGGAAACACGTGTAATTACTATCATGCCCATATTTCAATATGTAACTTGAGTTTTACTAAACAAATTCTTATTTTGTCAGAGAGAAATTTTCCGGTTTCAGTGCCTTTTACGAATTCTTCTTGCATTATTATCTGTAGTTGAGTAAGTGCCTTCACAGAAACAAGAGACACTTGCTTAGTTCCTAGTATTTCCTTAAACATTGTAGTTAACTGTCAACCAATAACGTAATCTTATTATGTATTCTTTTTGTATTTTCCCTATGGGTTGTGATATAAAACAATGCACATATTAATTTTGCAATCTTTGAATAGTTATATATAATTTATTTTACTATATTTAATACCATTTTGTCTTGGTGAGTCTACGTTCCACTAGTGCCTTTTTCTTCTAGATTACAAGCCTTGACTTCCGCTTTCGGAGATGCTTTAATACATATTTATTCATAATTAGACGTAGTTTAATAAGTTTTTATATTGGAAAAATCATAATATATGGTCTTGATAATGTTTTGCTTCAACATCTTGCCTGAAAGGGTCGTTAAAATTATATCGTGCTTAAAAGGTGTCCTGGTTAGTTTTAAGAGCTTAATAGTTTGGCATTAAGACCTATATAATTTACATTACGTTGCTTTTAAGGTCTGCTTTCGTCGTGCAGGTGGCCCAGGACCCAATTGTTTACAGTTAAAGCACTCTTCAGTTTTATATTACTGGATGGCTTCAAAAACAGAGCACGTATATTGTTGCCATACGTGCCTGAATTTTTTTTATGTAAATTATGGAAATTTAGTGTTTCCACTAGGGCAAGTACATTTTGGCAGAGAAGATTAAATTCTGGAAAGATTCTCCTTGTTATGAATGAAACACTTGCCAACTGATTGCCCATACCTTTAACTATAGCCGTACTTAACTCGGTGGGCTCACTTTTGCTATGACAGCCAGAACATCGTTCTATGGAAGCCCTCCTTCATAGATCTCTACTGGATTCCCTCCTCCAATGATTCCCTCTTTCCTCAGAAGATTCCCTCTGATGCTTATGCCAGTTGCTCATTTTAAGAGTTGCCCACACTGAACTCCGAGCTTGTGTTCCCGTGTTCCTGTACTACGAGTTCGCCGACACAGGCCACTGTAAGTTATCGTATTCCTTCCTCATCCCTAGGCTGATATCGTCTCTCGCGTATCCGAGTCGCGCTACGGAATCGCCGCTCGCCACTCAAGGACCTCAAACGTCACTAACTTCTCTCCTGAGATATATTTCGGGTGGTGCCCGAAGACAAACTCTCACCTTCTAGAAGGATATAGAGAATTACCTCCTCCTTATATAGACTTACATACTATCTCGTTCTCTTTGTATGTATGATGCGGTGCGGCTACGTATCAGTTTATAGTACTCACTTCGGCTCGTACCATAAACGCCCCACATTTTTTTAGCTACTTGTTATATAAAATAGGTAGTATTATTTAACGCTCTTATGCATTTTAGGTGTATCAAAGCAAGGGAAACTTAATTCGCCATGTGAAATATGAATGCGGGGTTCCACCCAACATATCGTGTCCCATATGTGGAGTTCAAACCAAGCACCGTTCCAGCATGAAAAGACATGTCTTCAATAGACATCCAGGATATAATTTTATAAGCTAATATAATACATGTAAACTATAAAATTATGTCACAGATTTACGTACTTAAGTAGAGCTTACGCAAAAATTTTCCTACTACCACTTCTCAATCTCTGTTCTTGCTTTCAATCTATCAGTAATATGGCATCGCAGGATTGTTAATGACAATAGCAATGGTTGAGATTTTACAAAATTATTTAAAAACATAAGAAAAATTAAAAATTAATAGTATTACAAGCTAATAATGTAATAATATTTATGTTAATTTATTAAGTGTAATAATTTTAATAATGTAATAATTTTAATAATTAAGTTTATTATTAATTATTAAGTATTATTAATTATTAAGTAGTATTTATTATTAAGTATTATTAATTATTAAGTTTATTAGTTTATTAAGTTATTAATTTTGTAAAATCATACAATTTCCAATAATGATGCACTGTGGTATTTGCCATGAAAAGGCTTTCTAATGATGACACGTTCCATTTAAGATTTTAAAATTGGGGTTGCTAAGGGTCAGAGGGATGAACATATCAAAACCCCTGTTCCCCCAAAATAAAAATCGACGTGTCCCAGCGAATTCTCAAATATTTTCGGTTTTTAAATTACAGGGGGTGTGCAGTTTTAAAATAACCTCAGTGGATAATTTTGTAAAATCTCAATTTCCAAAAATTATCGCCATAAAAAGGGCTTTCAAATGATGTGTAACACGTGGGATAGTTCCATTTAAGATTTTAAAACTGGGGTTGTTAGAGATGAAGATATCAAGATCCCGTAACTGTCAAAAATGTTCCCACCTAAAATAAAAATGGACGTGACCGGTGAATTGTCAATTATTTTGCGTTAATTGTCAATTAGTGATAATTAATATTTTATACCTATATATAGGAATTTATTCTTTTTTTTAAAGCCCCACTTTGTACTTGACAACATTGAAAGAATAATAGTTCTATATTTAGATTCACGTTGTATTGATTAATTTAAAAATAATTGATGTTAATTTAAATTTAAGAGATATTAAGATATTCTAAATGAAATTGATAGAGATGTTTAATAACTTTGAAAATACTTTATGTTGGTATTTGATCACTTTTATATTTAAAGATTTATGGAACATTTTAAAGATCACCCAGCTTTATCAAAACACAATGTGAAATCAGAAAACAGAAACTTATCTCAAGGTGAGGTTCAAATTAGAGTAGTTATTGTTAAAATGACTATATATATAATTATTTTAAAATTAAATAATTTTAAAACTTAAAAAAAAAATTATAATAATTATTTTATGAATTTTTTGCAAAAATTATTGTATCAAGCAATTATTATTAATTTTTTACATTTATGTTGCAAGAAAAGAGATTTGGTTAAATTTTAATCAATATAAATATTTAATTTTTTATTTTTATTTTCTCACTTTTCTCAATATATATATATATATATATATATATATATATATATATATATATATATATATATATATATATATATATATATATATATATATATATATATATATATATATATATATATATATATATATATATATATATATATATATATATATATATATATATATAGATATATATATATATATATATATATATATATATATATATATATATATATATATATATATATATATATATATATATATATATATATATATATATATATGTATGTATGTATATATGTACGTATATGTGTATGTATGTAATAAATAGCATTTCTACTTACACGATATTTGTCGATTAAAATACATAAGATGTTGGATTGGATGAATATAGTTGTAAATAATTTCTCACCCTTAATAGTAATATTATGTTATTAGAAATAAATGTTCTAACGTTCACTATTTTTAGGATCAAAGGATATTTTCCCATGCGCGAAGTGTAGCAAAAAGTTTTCAGTTCTGGGCTCCTTGAGGCGACATATTAAATATTATTGCGGAACAAAACCGCCTCCAGTCACTGGCTACATCGAATACGATAAGGATAACTACGAGTGTGAGGCGTGCCATCGCCAATATAAAACTTTTAATACGATGAAGCGACATTTAAAGTACGAATGTGGAAAGCCACCTTCTATAGAGTGTCCGGTTTTGAATTGTGGATACAAGGCCAAAATACGGGATAGGATGCGGCAACACGTCAGGATGAAGCATAAGATACAGATATAAGTTTGAAAAATTTTAAGAGATAAGAACACTTGTTTTCCATGTGTATCCAAATGTTATTGCTAGACCTAAAAGCAGATTTTTTCTTAAAATCAGATGTCCTTAGACTAAATATGTATATATATATATACACACGCACAAACCATATATATATATATATATATATATATATATATATATATATATATATATATATATATATATATATATATATATATATATATATATATATATATATATATATATATATATATATATATATATATATATATATATATATATATATATATATATATATATATATATATATATATATATTATATTGTGTGTGTATTGAATGGGTAGGCAGTCACAGTAATGGTTTTTGTTAATTATATACAAATAATTATATTTAAAATTTGAACTTGGTGAAGTAGAGTGACTTATTTCAAGTAAAATCATTTAGTCAGTTTTTCGTATTTTAATAAATCATTGCAATTTAACATCTCCATTCTCTGTTCTTGTTAAGTACTATTGCCAAATTTCTCCAAAGACAGTTAGTGATTTAAAAAAAATTAAATCGATATATTATAATGCAACATGCATCTGAAACGTGAACTTACATTAATGATACTAACAACGCTTGTAAGAACATCTGTTTGTATTCTTACTTACTTACTGCTATTTCCTATATAAGCTTCCTTCATATATAATGTTGTGTATTATGTGTTCCAGCAGAACACGCTACCTAATGTCATAGCTAGAGCTATGAGATGTTTATGAAGTTTTAAAATTCACTACTGGGAATCATGTACGATTTATGTAGTTAATAAATGGTGCACGATTCTAGGTATTAACCTAGCTGGTTTCTCACGGCACATCTCACAGAAATATAATGGATCTTATATCAGCGAACTCAGCCATGCATAAGTCTGATCCATAAATTATCTCATTAGTAATATTTCTTAAAGTACATTTAATATGATGTAAGGCACGATTATATAAAAAATACGTACGTTTTGACTATTTTAGCAAAGTACCTTAAATTCATATAATTAACAATTTCATCAAATCATCCATGTCTCTGTCATCTGTCGTCCAATCTCTCATGCATGTGCTAATCTATGAATAGTCTATTATGTATGAATCAAATTGAATATTTGCATTGTATTTAGCTTCCATTTTATTTATACATAACCAACTAATTCATATTCTCATAGCTCCTCCTTCAATATACTGCTTTCATCTGTCTTCTTCAATATTTGTGAAAGTAATAAGTAATATCTGAATAATTTTGTTAGTGATCCAAAGAATGGATATCCAAGTCACACAAATTCATGTGAAAACATCATATAATGTATGTTGAATGTTGAATAAATAGTTATACGTGCAAAAAACTCTCTACTTCACTATTTATTCGAGCAACCACCTACTTCGATGGGCCTTTACTAGTCTTATCTGAGAAAATGCTTATTGATTTCCAATTTTAGTTCATTGAAACTCGAAGATAAATTAGCATATTATACTGCAAAATATGTTTAAGAAAGGTCTTTGTCTATAAATGATGGGTTAGAAAGCACTGTTGTTATCTAATAATGTTGATGATTAAACGCTAAAATTACGTAATAGCAGTAAATTCTGGATATACACATCCAGCAAACCTCGCCTGACATCAGCCTGGTGTATATTGCCTGACTAGTAGTAGGGAATCCATATTGCAATTTTTAAATTAAAAATTAGAATATCCAAAATTCAAAGTCCAGATTTTGCGCTTTTGTGAAACCGTTTATAGACGCACTTATATTCTAGATAAACGAGTTCCTGTTAATTATATACTGCATACTTGATGTTCTCCGTATACTTTCATCTATCACTGAATACACAGGATGTCCAGAAAGTATGGCACAAACTAATTTTCAGCTAGAACAATCAGTTTACAAAAAAAAAATCCGAGCCTGTGAATTTTTTGTTTTGATTGTGTGTATTTCGGTAGTTTCCCAACTGTTTCAGCTATGGCTCAGTGGTGGTTCATATTTGCGTTGTAACGTCATCGAATACTTTCTCAAATGCAACATACTATTTTTTCCCTATATACCAATCTACAAGTATCTCCAATTAGCATGCCAATCATTCCATTTTTGATCCACCTTCCAAGACCCTAGAAAATTTCTAATCTTTTAAATAATAACCAAGTAAGTTGTTTTTTTGTTCCGAAATACGCAGATTCAAAATAAAAATATTTCAAGTTTTAATTTTAAATAAACCTACTCTAGTTAAAATGATTTTGTGCATTACTTTACAGATGGTAACAGAATTTTATCCACACAATAACTAGGTACCTACATTAATGTGATTCAAGACAGCGCGCCATCTATGAGAAGTATGAGAACTCAACATTTTCTAGCCAAAAATGTGCCTGATTTTGTAATGACAAATGAGTGGCCTCCACGCTCCTGATTATGATATACTGGATTATTCAGTATGGGATGCCCTTTAGGAAAGTCTGTTGTAGAAGAAGAGAACATTTAAAACTTAAATGAGACTGAAAAACTGAACTTTAAACTGAAAAAATTAATTGGCACGTTCAACAATTTTCCAATTGTCAACAAGCGAGCAACTCTTCGATTTAACCCAAGGTTAAAGGCCGTCATAATACAGAATGTTGGCCCAATCCAGCACTATTTTTCAAATAGATGTTGAATTAGTTGAAATTTTGAATAGGTAATAGTCTAAGATCCGAATTAAAGACGACCTTCACTCATCCGTTTAATGGATGAAAATTATTTTATATTAATTTTAATATTTTATAAAATATATCGCGAGTGGGTTGACTAAAAATTTCCTGGCAAGACTATGATTAAGTAAAAATTAAAAATAACTTTTTTTAAGCGTCATTAAAACGTGTCGATGCGTTAAAAAGTTCCGAAAAAAAATATTATAGGGATTAGCTTTTTCATATCTGAGGGTTAGAAATAGAATTGTCACGGACTGTCATTTTCTTAGTGCAAGTTGTCTGCTAATTGTCGTTCTTCTAAATTCATCCATAGAGGAGAAAATAAATAAAAACTTTTTCCCGCAACATTAATAAGAGGATTCATTAGGCTTTATTAATAAGATGAGTCACGATAATATCTTTGTGGATAGACAATAAAAGCGATTTAATTTTTATATTTTAATTACTAATATATTTTTATTTGTCCTCTTCTTATTACGTTTTAATTGTTACTGTAAATAGGAGGTAGTGTTCTATATGTTACAGTGGTTAGCACTAAATTTAACAATATTATTTAACACAACCAGTCATATTATGCG
>CAXKVY010006145.1:0-12500 GCA_964058915.1 Tetropium fuscum | reverse complement strand
ATCATGGGGTACTAATCCAAAATCCAATAAAGAAATAATAACATTATCCGCATGGAACGCAAACCTAAATCTTAGCGCGCCTCGGTACTAATATTATTATATAACGTATTCTATTTTATTTTAAAAAAAAGTTATTCTAACTTATTTTTTAATTTAGAGAAAGGCTCAAATTGAAATTCGATAGGGCCGAAAATTTGAAGCTACGCCACTTAATAAAACATTTCAAGAAGGACGAACAAACAGTAGTAATGTTAAAGAAAATACTTGTATTATTCTAAAATAAGGACTTGATAAAATTAGATTACAAATATTGCTCTCGGCATTATATAAATAAAAATATTGATGCACTGTATTAAAATAAATCATGAAATACAACGATTAAAGTTTAGTGAAATATTATATATTATATGTAACTCAATAAGTCTCCCTTTTCATAGTATCTGAAGTGCCCTAAGAAATCTTTTTATATCACCCAATGTGAATATATATATATATATATATATATATATATATATATATATATATATATATATATATATATATATATATATATATATATATATATATATATATATATATATATGGGAAAAATCCTACTATACAGGTATATATGATATCCATCTATATCCTATGCTGATTCCTCGAAAACATTCTATAGTTCTATCGACCGCGCTAGATTTTTGTTATTCGAATTATAGTGTCATTGTTGTCTTACGATTAAATAAGTAAAAGATACAATGTTGCACTTTTTAACATTTAAATAATTGAGAACCGTTACAATCAGAAGATATTTTGATGAAATGACGTATTTCATATAGCATATAGTAGACTGACAACTAAACCAACGGTTAATTCATTGATAAAAATAATTAATAATAGGGGCCCAAGTACAGATCATTGAGGAACATCTGAGTAAGGTCTACAGCGGACTGGAAACCATGGTCTTATGTGTGACATGTAGCTGGAAAAGAATTTAATTGAATTAATTAGGAAACCAAATTGTTCTAATTTATTTACAAGTATAGAATGGACCAGTCTATCGTTCGACGCTTTCGGGAAATTAGTATAGATGACATCCACCTGCATACCCATATCTAGGCTTCGGAAATATATTATGTTACACATAGGCAATATAGGCATGCCTTAATTCCGAATGTCGAAAATTATAGATACCGACCAAGATCATTTAACCAAGAAAGGTGGTCTCGTAAGGCTATTAGTCACTGTTATGTTAGTTAGAAATGTGTACTGTTACAATTTGCGACGTATTTCGCGGCAACCTATACCCCACCACTTTGTACTCTCTGTACTCTGTAGTCTGAGTCAGTTGTGAAAATTTACGAGACCACCTATTCTCTTGGTTAATTCATCTTGGGGTAGATTAGAATAGTTATTGGATAGGTAACTTATGTAACAAAACATTTGCAATCAAACAGATAAGCGTGTTTTAGAAATCTTTATATGTTTAATACAATATTTGTTGTATGAAAATGGTAGGTAATGAATATCGATCATGGTAATTAATACACAAGGAGAAGATCTATTAGGATACTTAATGATATCTCTAACTGAATCAACAATCAGTAAGTACTCAGTTGGATACGCGGGTCAAGATAATCTAACATTGGTAAAGAGAAGAGATAGGACATATTGAAGAACTATTTGAACTTGACCGTTGATCGCTCCGACTTGAAGGAACAGCCAATCGAAGCAACTATATGTTTTTATTACTACTCAGAGACATTTTAATACGGGGAGACCCAACGGTTCATTCATAAAACACTAGCAGAGCCGATCTATTATTGTTCTAAAATCTATTATTGTCTATCTATTTCTTCTTTCTCGTCCTCCTCGTTTTTAATTTTTTCTTCGTCAAATTCACGTTGTTCAATGTCGCTATCTTCATTCTCTGAAATATTATCATTTTCTGTATTGTAGCATATCTGACATAGATATGTCATAACCTTCTTCTGGAATGTGAACATGGTGTTAAGGGGGAATACAACATTTGTGTACTGTAGAACACTTACACTATAATTTTCTCGGAGATGTCCCATAAATGGAGGAATCAGAACTGAAAAGAAAAATTAATATAGAATATTTGGAAATTTCCAAAATTTCCCATAATTTGATTTTTTTTGAGGCAATAAAACTTTCATAAAACTTTACTTTGTGCAAAATATGAAAATAAGAGATAGGTATATACAGAGCTGAAGGCTGAGGCTAATAGCTTCTTCAATGTAAAATGGAATAGGGAAATTAACTAACACAGATTGTAGTGTAAATTACAAGAAATGAACCGAAATGATTATTCAGGTCCCAAAATTTTTTAATGGAATATGAAATATTCAATTAAATAAACCTATACATTTTTTATCATCCCAAAAATATCATCCCTTCACAACGACGTGGTTTATATCCTACTTTGACATATATTAACCCATTTCATCGAATTTCTAGATCCTGAGGGAAAAAATGACCGGAGCACACCTCTGGATATTTGGGTTGGGGTTACACGCATTTTTTGAATTATAATATGAATTTAATTGCAGTTGAACATGGTATTTTGCATCACCAGAATAAAAATATTTTTAAATAAATACCTATCGCACATTGATTATGTTCTATATCAATTATATAATAAAAATTAATAAAGTAATTATTGATTAATAAGTTATATTTTCGTTTCAACGCCGCCCCTGGCCAAGCCAAGACGTCAAAAACCGGGTAACCTTAAAAATACTTACCGATGAAAAGTAACATTTTCCGGACTTAACTGATCCACCCCTTTGCAAACTATACAAGAATGCACCATAATTACACACTTATTGACCTAAATCGCAATAAATACAAAGATTCGTAGAACACACTAAAGAAAACACAAGTACAAAACGGCGTTTCAGCAACCCCTTAAAATTTGTTTCCATTGATAAACGTAAAACTCGAGTAAAATGCATCAAGCGACGTTGCCGTTGTTGAGATTTATATCTCGAGGCACAGTACATTTTCGGTTTTCACCATATATTATTAACGCAATAAGCTAATACAATAGATTACTCTTACCAAGAAGCTGTTTTAAATAACAATTTTTTATTAAAATGAATTAGATTCGTTGAAATTGTCAAATTATTTGAACGTCTCTTACGGCATTCAAAGACTTCAAGTGAATTTAACAGTAAGCAAATGGCAAATGTGCCGTTCGGGACAAAAATACGGACAAGGATGGAATGATCTTGGATCGGCCAAAAGCGTAAAGTCTCTCCGTATTAATATGTCTCTGATACTACTGCTAATCCCAATAGAATCCCAAAATTTTAAATGTGATATTCCACAAATTAAATATTTTATTTGTCTCATTAATATATGACGACTAATTGCAGATTTTAATTTATACACGTCTTTCATACCTGTATCCATTAGATAACAAATAAATATTTTCTTACATAACGTTTCATAAATAAAAGTATATTTACTTATTTTATTTTACAGGTGTTGAAAATTTTGGTCTGTATAATTATTAAAAATATCTTAAGACTCACTGTACAATTTATTATTGTATTATTACATTATACAATTATTTTAATATTATATAATATTCTATTCATATGTCGTAATAGTAAACTGTAACTCTTAATTTGTATCTGATGATTTAAAATTTTAGGTATATTACATTCATGTGAACCTTGTGGAGCACTATTCACTACTACCGATTCCTTTGATTACCACAAGACAAACGAATGCCGTGATACTACTCCTGGAAAACAGATCAAGCGAAAGAGACGAGCCATTATGGAAATAGTCAATTGTCCAGTGGAAAACTGCAATTTCCTTTCAAGGAGAGTTGACATACCTAAACACATCGCGATTTGTCACTATTCATCATGAAGCAGAAAATTTTCGGGCAACAATTATTTCCAAACAGATAAGAAAGAGTAAACAAAGAAGTGGTTAACTTTATAAGACTCACAAGTACAATTGTCATAGGGAATAAGATAGAGTAACTATTGATGAATATATGATATGTTCTGTAACATACTGAATAATTGTAATCAATATCCATTGATATAAATATATATAAATACATCCGACCTTATAAGAATTTTATTATCCTATACAAAATTTATATTTATACGTATTATGTTATCTTTGTTATTTTTATGTAAATATTCTTCTATATGCACTTTTAATATTACAATTTTGATATATTTGGAAATTAAATTTCCTAAACATATATATGGCTCGCTGAATGTTGAAATAAACGCTATTTTTCAACATTGAAATCAACATTTATTTTTCATTTGTTGATCTTCTAGTTGGTTTAGGCGGTGAATCTTTCGGGTGGTCCTATAGGATTTGTATTTGAAGACATGATGGCTGTATTATCAGCAAATGTTGCTAATAAGGTGCCATCTCCATTTGTAGTGTATCTGATGGGATATAAGAATGGCGCCAGATGCTACCTTGTGGAATACCAGATTGTATGAGGTGGTAGTTTGGTAATTTATCGTCAATTTTGATTTAAAAGTAGCGGCCGCTTAGGATATATTTAATGATGGGAAAGAGTTCATCGGTTAAAATGGGTTTTGAGTTTGTAGAGACCTTTGTGCCGCACCTTGTTAAATTCCTGTTTTATGTCTAGAAAAACTGATGCACATAGTTTATATTCTTTCTCTGATTTTATTGACGATTCTAAGGTACTGTACTGCGGAGTGTTTTTGCCTAAATCGAAATGGATGATCTGGGATTAAGTAATTTTTTGTTTCCTCTACTGTATTTAGTATGTCTTTTAAAAATTTTTGTTGTTATTGGCAGGAGGCTTATTGGATTATTGAATATTGATTATTGGCTTATTGGACGGTATGAGTTAAATTCTGTTCCTATTAAATATATACATACATATATATTAAATATATACATAGGGATCCTATTAAATATATACATACATTGTACATAATATACTTATCCGTTTTATACGAGTATTCTTAAACCTATTATATATATAGTGATTTGGCAAAAAATGTTGAGGCATCCAAAATGTATCTTTCAGGATCTTCTACAAGAAACATAAGTTGTTGAAGAAGCATAAGTTTAAGCATAAGTATGCTACAAGAAACATATTTGTATAGAAAAAGCAGAGTAATTTAGTGTTATTTTTCCTTTTCGGATAAAAGCACTTTTTCTGTTGTAAGATTTTATCTTTTTTGTAACTGTTTAACATTTGTTACCGTATTTATAGACGTAGCACTACGATGTTACTCAATTCGACTTATGAGCTACATGTGTTTTGCAAGATTTGATTCAACTTCAAGGCTATATATCTGGATGTAATGGTATTTATTAGAGACAGGAGAACCCCAGTTGGCTTTACGCATAATTTATTATATAATAAATAACTATGGATGTACATTTATTGCGATAATTCCATTGTTGGAAAATCATAAATAAGAATCCGAGAAAGTGCACAACTAACGCTTACCAATCCAACTCTGTTTATTTCTGAAAACTCTGTTTTGCCTCAAAATTATCAGTGCTTACAATTTTTTTTTGTAATTTTGTCCTTATTAATTTATTGTTCACTAAGTTCACCATTGTGAGAATTAAAAGTGTTCATTAATAAAACTACTGGCTACCCATATGTAATCGAGTTGGCTTTGGTTTGCAAACAATATACAGATGTGCAAGTGCTCTGTATAAAAAACAATTACCTAAGATTTTCTGTTGGAATACAATACGAAACACAATATAAAGAAACAGCGGTAAAACCTTGTTAAAGGGCATGTGAGCTAATCTTTTGTAATATTCGCAAAATCGATGATGTTGGCTGTATAATTGATGTATATAAAGTAAAATAAAATGCTAGATTAGGAAAATTTTAAGGAAATAATAGTCTAATAAATGGAGCATAATGTTCCAGTAAAGAACAAACTCGATATATTTTACAAAGTAAATTCCGCATAAATAAATTTAAGCATAAAAGTGATACCCAAACATCAGTGCATTAAGAGTGATTTTAAACTAAATAAAAGCTAAGGAAGATTATGCAATAATCAGGTATGTATATCAATAACTAATCAAAGATCAAATTAAAGAAAAGCAATTCGGCGAATAGGCAAATCGTTTTTATGAGGAATGAGGCTCAACAAAAATGAACAGGACAAAATGAACGAAAAAAAAACGAAGTCGGATCCAGACCCAACAATACAACCGTATGTATGTCTTCGCATACAACCGTATGTATGTCTTCTTTTGAAACCACATTTAGCTAAAAGCGCTTTTATGTCTTAGGCTATGAGTGTTTGACAGATTGAAAAACAAGACACTCACATTAGAGTTTTATATATTCTTTGTAGGGAAATAAATCATTGATAGTCTCATCGATGGCCGAAACAAGATGATTATTAATTATTTTTTTTTTTGCTTTTATAGAGAATTAATTTATAAACACTGTATGGCCCTGTTAAGCAACCTGCGAATAAAGCAATACATGAGTTGTATTTTTCAGGTTTTCAGTGTTCATCTTGTAACAAAATTTTTGCAAAAGAAAGTACTCAACGTTACCATTCAAGGTACGACTGTGGTGTATCCCATTCGTGCACTTTCGAGGGGTGTACCAAGAAATACAGAAGGAAACATGATTTAAGAGCTCACTACAACATTGTACACGTAAGATAATGTTATAAAATTTATCGTTATCATACAAAATTTGTTAATAAAAGTAAAAGTAACAATATGTTTTTATGATTTTAGAATTGGTCTTACGTACGGATCTAGAGTAATGCTTGGATATGAAATGCAACATATATTTAGACAGCCCGAGAGAGGCGAGAGATATAAAAAAAAAATCACGGATGGGGTCCTTTTTTTGCTAAAGCAACTTCGGAAGACTCCGGATCCTAAACGGGCTGCCAATAGAGTATGAAAGATACGAACCTATTGCGCAGGCTGCATGAGTCATTTTTGTTTATCTTGTTTTAATAGTTTTCATTACAATAACTCGTAATCCTTGAATTAGCTTAGCAGTTACATATTATTTAGTATTTAGAGTCAACGTCAGCGTTCATATATTTTTTTTATATTGGTCCTAAAATTACATTTTCTTTCCTGTAGTATCTACAGTCCAGTTTCTAGTTTCACTACTTTGTTGTTAGGTATGTTCTACTTGTTTTAAAAAATTGAAGATTCAACAAATTCCAGATTCCTTTGTAATTTTTGTTAGTATATTAAGGGTAGGTACATAATTTAAAATTATTTGATCATATTATCAGTTATGATTTCATATGTTCAATACTGTATTTCTTTGTTTTTGCTCAATATAAATATGAAATACCAGAAAATAAGTTTCTTTTTTTTTTTATTTATTTTACCATATTTATTTGATATAAATAAGGCAGCCCCCTTCGCGAACGGTTGTTCAGTTTTTTTTAATTTTTTGAGATGCATCACGACCCTAAAGTCATAATATTTTGATAAGTTGCCAGTATATTTTAAGCAAATATAGTTTCTAATAAATAATCGTGGGCCATTTGCGAGAACCGAAGTTCACAATTTTCACAAACTTAAATTAAAGCTTAGTCTTTGGAGCTTAAAAACTTTTTTTTGTATGATTATTTTATATAGTTCCAGTCGTACACGTTTAGTTTATCGATTTTTTAATAATTATTTTCAATTTAAAGCGCAAACTGAGACTGGTCCTGTTCAGTGGAGGTATATTATTATGTTATTATTAGCATAATATAATGTTTAGTCGATGTATTTAGCAGTGTGGTATTAGTAAGTATAACGAATATGTACGATCCACTTCTACAAGCTTTCCTGTTACTTTTAATAACAGAACAACATAAGCCAGGAAGAATTTGGCGCAAATTTAGGTGTAAATTAATTTAGGAATTTAGGTGAAATTACAATATTATATTACAATAGCAATGGCTTGCGCCAAGAGTGATGGGTGCCTATCCTTCTAATGGTAATAATTTTTTTGTCAATAAACACAATTGTACAGTACCGCTAAATGTAGAGGACTTCACATTTTCGATATCATCAATTTTACAGCATGTCAAAGTAGACAAATTTACCCATATGCCCTATACAATATTCTAATCTCTAGTGTTGTTTTAATTCAATGTCATTTTTGAATATTTCTAAGAAATAACTTATTTAGTAATGCACGCAATAGAAGTAACTCATACTTTCGGTAACAACAGATTAGTTTCTCGCTATGTAATTGTAGGCGTTATGAGAACATTAAGAAGATGTAAGAGATCAATAAGATATTTTCACATATTTAATGTTGAATGGTTCTTATAGTCTGCATACAGGTTTGATTTAATAAAATATAGGGTGTTTCTAAATTGAGGCGGAAGATATTTGGAGGTGAATTTTCAGTAAAAATTAAAGGGTGGCTTTAAATGCCTTTAAATTAAAGAGTGGAAACCCACCCATAATATTCTTATCAGAACTTTTTAGCGCGTCGCAATTTATTTGTTTAAAAATTTGATGTGCAAATACGGCTTTAATCTGATTTTTTTTATCTTGTGACGCTCTTTGGTACCAATATCTGTTTATAGTGCAGATATACCACTTTTCCCTACAAGGAGTACTGTAGGGGCCTCAAGTAGCGAGTGGAAACGGGCGGAATTCCAGGGGTCACGTGATTCACAGATAGACCTTTTATTACCCTATCTAAAAGAATACACAGATAAATGGTTACAATAAGTTTATTATAAGTCTTTGTTCAATACATCTACTTCTACTTCTATCTTTGTTTACAAATTTTATACATGTATCTACGGTAATTCAGTATGTACCTATAGGGTCAAGCTTGAAGCTATGGCGGGGATTGGAAAATAAGCGAGGTTGGACTACAAGCGTGCGTAGGAAACAAGCAATACATTGTATCTATATGGCGGGAAGTCCAGCAACTCAAGGTATTCTAACCTACTTATAGTACTCAATTAACGCGACTTTCATGACAGGAGTAGTCTCCCTTCTCGTAAGTGCAAACGAATTGCGCGGGCAGGAAGAAGTTAGAGCTCCCTGGTCGATGTGCAACGGAATTGCGCGGCCAGGAAGTATTGGTCCCTCTGCTCGTGAGCGCAAATGAATTGCGCGGACAGAAGGAAGGGCTCCCTGGTCGTGAGTGCAAACGAATTGCGCGACCAGAAAGGAGAATCTTTCTGCTCGTGAGTGCAAGCGAATTGCGCGGGAATGAAGAGGTCGGAACTCCTCACTCTTATCGAAGTTGAGAATTGAGGAGAACCGGTCTTCCTTTTCTCGTTTCAACAAGTAAACTTCTTCTTGATGGTTTTCAGGGGGTAGTGTTCAACTTGTAGTAGTAGGCGCTACCAAATTTAGATGCTCACTGACTAATATACTGCGGGGGGGGGGGGGGGATTTTTTGTTTTTATTGTTTTGGCGGCTTTTTTCCTTTACGCGAATCTGCTTCATACAATTTAATGCTAATGCACAGCTAAAAAGAAATGTGTTTTTACGGCCTATATTAACTGAGTAAATAATACTGTTAGAATACGGGACTTAATAACTAATGAATTATCATGAAATTGACGTAATGAAGGGGCAATTATTGCCACCTTATTACTGTCTCTTGTTGAGTTTTCTTCGCAAAATTGCTAGTTTGCTTGTATTCATGCTTGCTTCAATCTGTATTTATTTTAACTAAATGACGATATATTTAAAAAATATACTTAAATGTAAAACTCTCTAGACAAAACAAGAATAATGAAAATAATGCTTGTCATAATGATTTTATTGGACAACAGCCGACTTGACTGTTTCACATAATAATAACCCCTCAGGGAATTTATTTCAATGGATGTACAATTTTAATTTTTTATGACCAAGCTATCAATCAAGTAGTATATATATATATATATATATATATATATATATATATATATATATATATATATATATATATATATATATATATATATATATATATATATATATATATATATATATATATACATTAGCTTTGAAGTTCTTTGCCATTCATATTTGTTTTGTGAAAAGTTATCTTGGGTTTGTAGCATTTGATTACATAGAGAAATAAGCAAAGAGACGAATAATAAGGAAGATACACTTATTGTTATAGTGTATCTTCCTTATTATTTGTCTATTTGCTTATTTCTCTATGTAATGAAATGCTGCAAACCCAAGATTACTTTTCACAAAAAAAAGACTCTCTAGACAAAACAACAACAATGACAATAATATTTCAGGTCAAAAAAGTTCTATATTGTAGCCCTATATTGCTCTCTATCTATATGTGAACTACAATTTTAAATAAAGAAATGTTGACGTGTTGAAAAGTTCTGATGCAAAATATTATAGGGGTTGGTTTTTCTACCCCCTTATAACAATACCTCAGGGTTAAAAAACTCTCATTTTATTAGTGAAAGTTGTCCGCTCAATTTCATTCCTCTAAATTCTTCCATTGTGGAGAAAATAAATAAAAACATTTTTTTACTCCAACTTTAGAGGTCAGTAACGTGGACTGGAAGGGGTTCTGGAAAAAATTGAATCCCATTTTTTGAATTTTTGCTGAAAATTCGCCTTTTAAAATCTCTCGCATCAATTTAGAAACACCCTGTATATCTACTACAATATTATAATACTGCAATTATGATAAGTACATAAAAATGAAAAAATAATATTTTGTAGATCATCGGTGTCCGTCTTGCGACAGAAAGTTTATCAAGGAGAGTTCCCTTCGATATCATTCGAGATACGACTGTGGTGTATCTTACCCATGCAACGTCAAGGGATGTACCAAAATCTGCAAAAGAAAATATAATCTGAAAATGCATTGCTTCAACGTGCATGGTCTACTTGTAAGGGATATTGTCAGTCATTAATCAGAAATTAACATAGACCTTGCGTTTGTTTAAATATTATCTAGCTTGATTTGATTTATGTTTTCAGAAATAAGTGGTGACTCTAATACAAGAAAAACTGTAGCAGATAATCGACCCCATATTTTCAGACGACCTGGAAGACAAGATGCCTCGAAACGAGGAAGATGCTATTTATGCTACCAGCAACTAAGGAAACACATGAACTGTAAGCAAGCGGATAATAAATGCAAAAAAGTACGCACATTTTGTGAGACCTGCGAAAAACATTTTTGTTTGCCATGTTTTAATGCCTTTCATTTTGGTATTTAATTTAAAGCTAGGTAATAATAGAAATGCATATTTATTCATGCTTTTATCACTTGAAATTAACTTTTTCTTTGTTGCTAATTCTGAAATTTTAGTTTAGTTTTTAGATGTTAGATTTGATGTCATAATGAACCAGGGTGATCACCTCTGTCATCAGTCCGAAAAATTACTGGGCATATTTTATTATTTGGCTATTTGTTATTTTCTTAATATGATTATATTTATCAATAGGATTTTCCACTGAAGTGTCACAAAACAGAGTTAAATAAATACTTCTGAAGTACCTGAGAGATTTTTTTAAATTAATGTACAACAGAAAAAAAATCTATTTACATGACAAAACAGATTTAAAATTTATAATATATTTATAGAATATATTTAAAGAAATTTATAATAAAGTATACTAATGTACAGCAAAATACAAATACAAAAATTAAGAATATTTTATGATCAAATGTAAAAACAGCATGTTAAATCTATATCACGATAATAATTATCAATACGAAAAGTGAGAAATTTGAGAAAGCGTCGCTGAATATTTTCCACGTGGTTACTATAGATCTGATAGCAGGGACACCAAATAAAATTACAGTATTCAAGCTTTGAACGAACCAGTGATAGTATAGACATTTCAATGCACTTTCATTGGTGAAAGGCTTTGTACTTCATATAACAAAGCCTAGTGTGCTACATGCTGATTTAATAATAGAAGCAATATGTGTAGAAAACAAGAATCTGCTGTCACACACTACACCAAGATCATTAATCTCCTCATAATGGGTGATGTACTATATTGTAAACAAATATTAGATGTTGTTTTTGAGAGTAAACGTACATACTTTACTTTTTGATAATAATAGGTACATAATTATCAGTACACCAAATATGGAACATGGTCTTGCAAAGTGAAACAATCAGCCGTAGATGGTATATTCAAAAACAGTTTCTAGTCCTCGGCAAACATAAGATGGTTCGATTTTAAAGAGAGAGATTAGTCATTTACAAATAATGTAAACAGGAGTAGTCCCAAGTTAGAGCCTTGGGGTACACCTGATAAGCATCCTGATACACCTAATAATACACCGTTATAAGAGACATGTAGCTTCCATTGATACAGATTTAAAATATTAAGGTAAAGTACAATTGGAAAATAATTTGCCTGGGAAACGAATCAGGACAGTTGAAATAATGTCTGGTGAATTGTCTCGTGATGATCCGATTGAAAATGCTTATTCAATATTAAGTGTTAAAATCCACAATGTTATTTTAGATCGAGTCATTGAAAGCATGGATTCGAGGTTCGAGAAAAACAAAAAACTC
>CAXKVY010006144.1:0-11552 GCA_964058915.1 Tetropium fuscum | reverse complement strand
TTCCGGGATTTCCGTCAATATTTAATTCCGGAAGGGCATGAAGTGACACTTCAGTCCCTGTCATAAGGTAGTGAAGTTATTACCTCAGTCCCGGAAGTACGAAAAGTATATTTTATATTTGTTTTCGTGCTCAATGTACTTGCGTTTTCTCAGCTTTTATTTTTTTGTTTGGTAAAATATCTGACTCATTATAAAATTGTATACTGATGAATATAAAACACGGAGCGTGAAGAATGAGTAGGAAACTAGATACGTATAGGGGTGAGAATTAAGAAATTGGAGCACATTTTGTGATACGTAGTTAGTATATCTGATTTATTAAATAGAAACACGCGTTGATACCGCATACTCATGAGGGTACCTTCATACAAAATTTCGTTATATACGATTTCATTTACCTACAGAATAACGTTTCACGTGCCACCTAATTTAGTTATCTACAAAATGGTAATTAGTAATTAGTGTTGTAGTTATATGAATTTATATTGTATGTGTCACTGGATTTCGCATGATAAACCTTATTTTCCAGTGTACGTATACTGTGCTTTTACGTTGAATGAGAAATTAAATCTCATTCAACGGCTTTTGTTAACAAATAAATACAAAAAATACTCTAAAATACCTCCTCCCTGTTTTTGACCGACTGACGTGTTTTTTTTTGAAAAATGTATATCCTTAAAGTTGAGAGACTGGATCATGTATAACTATTAATAATTAATAGTAATACGCTCACCTTTACATTTCCCATATATTATTTAGGAAGCCACTGAAACAGCGCCATCTATTGGTTCGATATGAAAACCACAGTTTTCAACTCAATATTCTTAAAGTTGGCTTACTTATAACTATTAATAGTAATACGCGCAACTCTTGACATTTTCCATATATTATTTAGCAAGCCAAAACAGAGCCATCGCGGTTCTGGTTGAACTCTACAGTTTTCATATCATGGTATATTATGTTTGAAAAACTGTCATAAGCGTACCTTTGAAACTTTATCTTTCATCAGCTTGATATCTTCGTGAATAGCGGAGTTATCGCTTGTTAATAATACTCTGGAACACCCTGTATTAGTAATAATGATAAAGTTACAATGTCAAAGTCGCAATTCAATTTCCGTTAAATTATATCTAAGTATATCATTTATTATATTATTGAAAAATATTAAATTAATTTAAGACATCGTTCCCAAAATGTATTTTTTTGTATCCGCTCTATTTTTGGGGGCCGTTTTAAGGACTCATGTTAGACTCATAGAATGCCTAATTTTCTGGCTCGATCCCAAAAATTTGCCATGATAACTTTTGAGGATCTCTTAGTTAAATTAACCATAATGGTTTAATTCAAAGTAGCATCTTCGTCTACAATGTTATAATGTTGTTCATTTCTTTCCATTGATGAATGCTTCATGTTTTCTTAAATTTGACGAGGCTTTAGTGGAATTATCTCTAACACGATTTTGTGTACTTTTTCAGTAATATTTTCTGGCTTCTGCATTTTATACACAAAGAAACGTCAACAGCTATTTTGTGTACAACAGCTATTAAACAATCTGATTCGAACTACTCAGAGAGCACAGACGCCTGAAGGGGTCTCAGGCCTGTATTGAATTACACCCATAAATCACAGATTAGTAGCCAAAATCGTTTGTCAATTCCTCACCAAGCATGGACCGGTTTCAACTTTATTTCTTCACATCAGCATGTTATAGGGGATGGAAAAGACAAAATAGTCTTGAGCGGACTAAATCGAATTTATGCATTATATAAGCAATAGCAATAATTGTTGCTGAATATGAATTTCAATGAATGCTAACTGTGATTTAACATTTAAAAAAGATGTGACATAACAATTAAAAAAGATGTGGCCGTATAGATATATGAATCTGTGAATTCTGTTTAATTTTCGCAGTTATTAAAACCTACATACCCTAGAGGATATCTAGATCTGCATGGGGTACATTATGCGTGTGTATTATGTTTGCGTAATTATTACAAACAGGAAGACAACATGGTTATAGTCGGCAGTTTAAAGACTGTCGTGGAAGGTAAATCGGTATATGGCGTTAATATACCGAAGTTAATATCAAATTAACGCTGGCAAACGTTAACCTAATAAATTCACATGACTATGCAGAAAATTTAGTTCGGGTGACAGGTGTCGCCATAATTTAATCTACCGGCAACCTGCACCTTATAATATGTTCGCATTGCGTTACATAACCTTACATTGCAGAAGTATCGGTGTCGTTTGTGAAAGAAACTTCTCAATAGGAATCCAGTAATGCATGTCTTTATAAGAGCACTAATAAAAATAGTCAGATATATGCAGAAGATAGATTTTTTTTTACAATCAAATTCAATACATAATGTAGATACATAAAATTCTCCCAGTATCCCAGAATATCATTGCAAGCGACATCTCTATTATTCAAAATCAAAGGAGCTTATGAGTGACGTCACAAATCATGTTATTCTCCGTCTGGCTATATCCATGAATCAGTGTTGCATCTTAAAACCCTTAGGAAACCACCACAACTTGTATTTTCAAATTGCAAATTGAATATTTTGCTTTCCATTTAGGAAGTTTCTTATTGATTTGATTCCCAAACCCCAGTACATCTCTAATATGGTACATATATGAGATAAACAGCAATTAACACATATTGCGACTGATGCGTTTGTAGATATCAGTGATTGCATTAACTAATGGGTAAAATGGAAAGGGTCTTAAATTAGACCCGTGAGGTACTTCGGTGAGTAGAATAATTTTATTAAAAAACGCATATTGACCAGCATAAGACATAATAGTATGCAGATCTTCCACTAATTCTTCAAGCATACTATTACTATTAATTTAATTATACTTTAACAATACGCTTATTCATTTAGGCCACCCATCCTAACCTAAAATATATTAATATGAAAGACATTGATGTTCTGATTCTGGTGACATTAATTAAACCATAATGTATGATTTTCCATATTGCTATGCATCTAGCAGTTTGGAAAATGTTGCAGTATTTTGAGTATTTTATTTACATAATATGTACCTAGAATCGTGGAAATACTATGAATGGCATCATTTGTATTTCCATCTAAAATCTGCATATGAATTATGCACAATGCTATATTTCGATCTTTTGCAAAACTGAGAATAAGGTTCATAGATTATAGTTTTACTAGAAACATTGTATGAATAAATTTACGTTTGCCGTAATCCTGCCATACCATATATGAGGTTGCAAGCCATATAGCCAGAATGACGCTATATCCCGTGTAATAAGCAGTTAGCTGCAACATAACCTCAAATAATGATAGTTCCTGAAATGAGCCGCGCGATGCGGAGGAAATTCAACATAATTGTTCCTACCCGCCACTTTGAATGTTTTACAAGTCAATTTATATAAATTTTGTATTATTGTGAGTATTCGTAGACATTACGGGAGATTTTTTATGTTTATGTTATAATATAAACATAAAGGAAGTGACAGGGTGGTGTGAATATATATATATATATATATATATATATATATATATATATATATATATATATATATATATATATATATATATATATATATATATATATATATATATATATATATATATATATATGTATATATATATATATATATATATATATATATATATATATATATATATATATATATATATATATATATATATATATATATATATATATATATATATATATATATATATATATATATATATATATATATATATATATATATATATATATATATATATATATATATATATATATATATATATATATATATATATATATATATATATATATATATAGATAGTTATTTATTTATTATGTTGATCTCCTGCCAGCATAGTCTGTCTCATAGCATAGTTTTGTACACATATATTATGTTTTACCTGTACCTCCTCAAGGATGAAAAATAACAACATATTTAGAATATATGGTGATAAAAATATATTTGTATTTTTTTTGTTTTATAGGTGTTCGAAGAATAATGTGATGAAAGGTTTAGGTCAAAATCGTTCATATTTTTTCAAGTTCTAATCAATAAATTGAATGAAATTTTTAATGTTTCTTTCGCACTCGGTTTCACACGTAGGTAAATTATTTTTTTGTAAATATTCTTTAAAAGATTTGCACGTCTATTGCGGCAATAAAGCGTGTAAAATCTTCGGTTATTTAAATCACATGTTAATTTATACCCGATATTATTTAATTTCCTCAATAACAATCACATCATTCTGATATAGTTATATATATTTAGATCCTTTAAAAATGTAATTAAAATTGGCAATGAAAGCCATTATTAATGCAGCCCTAACAAACTAGCCAGCTTACTATGAAACCTAATAATTTTAGTTTTTTCGCTGTCGAGATAAGTATAAACTGTTATAAGAAAACCAATTGTTGAAAGATTATAAAATATTATTATAATTACGTTCCAAAACAGTATCAAATGGACTTTATTGGAATTTATCACAGAAATAGCATCAGCATATATTTTAAAATTTAAAAAGAAAAATCACTCTCATGCGGCTAAAGAAGTATTCATCTCAAAAATATATTTTAAAAGCGGCCGCTGACAAGAAATCAAGATAATTAATATATAAACGAAAAAGCACCGGACCCAAGATAGAGCCCTGTGGAACACCCGTAGGTACATTTAAGCTCTGAATTAGCACTTCACACGGTGTTTTCGCTACTATAATTTACAGTTACATACGTACTGTCGTCGATCTTGTATATAGCATCAGGTATATAGCAGTTATACAATGCGTACCAAATAAATACACAATACTCTAACTTAAACTGAACTAATGAATACAATAACAACATGACAGCAGAAGCGTTCTCAAACTGCCTAGTTTGGAAAAATAAATCCAGGAGCCTAATAAATCCTTATAAAAATATTCTAGGGCAATCATTATTTACAATTATTGTGAATCCCGACAATTATAGTGAAAATTAAATATGTATGCGGAAAACTAAATAGCTTTTTTTTATCCAAGCAATGCATAGTCACTTTCCCTTGTATTTACATATATTCTCTGCTCCAACAGGTAAATTTTCCATAAACAATATTAAATATGCATGTTACTGGTATGCATTTTATTTTTAAAGCTTCCCGTTTGCGTAATGAAGCACGAAGAAGTTCTGCGAAGCGTGATATTAAAACACGGAGATATTGCATATGCTCATATTAAATTATAATTGTAGTATTAAAAACAGTATCTGTAAAAATAAAACAGATAAATTAGGTTAGTTTAATATGAAATTTTAGAATTACGAATTATGAATAGAACAGATACAAAAAATAATTTGCATCACATAATCAACTTCTGCCGTTTTGAACGACCTGTAAACGCTTCGGCTAACCCCCAAATTCACGTACTAAAGATAATTGCTTCCAAACTAAAAAAAATTCTTTGTTTTCACAACCCGTAAATTTCGATGTGTAGTATTTAAATAGGTGTGCAAATTTGCGAAAGTTATTTAATAAGTATATTTGTGCACGACCATTTGATAATAACTCAATAATATATTTCCAAAGTGTTGTATAATGGAGCTATAATAACATAGTATTGAATAACAACAGCACTAATTATATATAATACTTACACCACACTTTCCACCAATCGTGGAAACCAGAATCAGGGGTGTCCCGGATTTTTTAAGGTAACCATACCTGTCTACTGTCCTATAGAATATATGGTGCGAAGAGCTTCGAAAAATTTAGAACATACAGGGTGTGACAATAGTTTCGCTTCGAAAAGTTAAAAAACATCGTGGGGACCAGAAACAGGGGTCTCCCGGATTTTTTATGGTAATCATACATTGCTACTGTCCTATAGAACATATAGTGCGAAGAGCTTCGAAAAATTTAGTACAGGGTGTGACAAAAGTTTCGCTTCGAAAAGAAGACAGAAACAGTAATAAATTATTTAAAAAATTGAATTAGCAATTAACATTTAATCTTGGGATAATCTCTATAATATTGCGGATATTCATGAGGCATTTATTAGCTTTAATAACAATTTTGTATACTATTTTAACTTATATTTTCCTAATAAAAAAGAAAAACTTTAGATAAGAAATGGATAAATGATGAAGTTCGAGTATCTAGCTGTAAATCAAAACAAAAATATTAATTAAATTACTACCTAATATTAATTACTATGTAATATTAAATTACTTACCTGCCGTTAAAAAAATTTTAATTAACCGTGTTAAAATGGGCCTTGTCACTGATTGTTTTTATTGCTTTATGTGATAGTGTTTTATAAAAAAATCCCGCCGTATTTTTGTTGTTTTCTGAGCAGGATTCCGATAAAAAAAATTCAAAAGTGCGCGCTTATACGTGACGTCACGTATCCTTCCTTAGTGAAGTGTGCTTTTTGACAGTTGACGTTGAAATTGACTTTGTTTACACTTTGCTTCTGCTGATAAGTAATTTAAATTTGACATGTAAAACTCGTCCAACATGCATAAATCAACGTTCGGCAGATTTTCTGCACTTCCTTTTTTCTTACAATAATGTACAGAAACACTCGGAGTAGTTTCCACAAACACCAAAACACTTTCACTTCGCTCGACGCGCGTTTCGCCAACCAAGTTGGCATCATCCGGAGACGATTAAAACTGATTTTCAACTGATTTTAAAAACTGATTTTCAACTGACTCAGTTTTAATCGTCTCCGGATGATGCCAACTTGGTTGGCGAAACGCGCGTCGAGCGAAGTGAAAGTGTTTTGGTGTTTGTGGAAACTACTCCGAGTGTTACAGTTACATCAAAGGTTCCAGCCCTATCCAGTACAGAAACACAGCAAGACACAATTCGCAGTGTCGCACAAAACATAACCACAAAACTAAGCGAAAACAATTACAGCTGTGGGCGTGGGCTATTTAGGCATTCTGACAAATGCTGCCAACTTAATTCCAGGCTGTATGACGCAGTCACTCTCAAGGTCACTCTCAAGGTGAGGAATGAGGTTCAAATTGCTATAATAAATATTTATTTTTTTAATAAACAGTGAGATTTATATTCGAAACAAAGTTGCACCAGGTGAATATCCGGCTTTCCAATAAACATATGTTTTGAGATTTAAGAATCTAGTGAAAAGGGCCATTGTCTTTCAAATGCAGTTAGAAATAAATAAATTGTCTATCATTCACCAAATATTAAAATTATTTAAAATAAAACCATAAATATTGCAGAAGTTATTGTAAATAAAGAAAAACACAATTTTTAGAAGAAAATTCACAATCTATAGGTACTCACTTCAAGGTGCAAATATATTAAATTAAATCCTGTGAACAGGCGCATATGAAGCGATCGCGATGGAAAAAACCGCCATCCAGTTCGTCGCAGAGGTACTAGTTCATAAGTTTTTGTGAATAAAATATGAGTACAAAAAAAAAAGGAAATTGATGAGGAATAAAATTTAAAAAAATTCTACCTGATTTACAAATAACGTTGTGTTCAAAATAAAAAAAATATTTTTTTCAGTTTTTTGCCTATATCATTGTTTTCGGCCTATGGAGAGAGTCGTCAATTTCCATTTTCAAAGTAAAAAAAACATGCTTTTCCAAATGTTGAAAGTCCCATTTGGTTGTACCTCGCTACTTTCTTTTCTGTGCATCCTAGACCGGACTTTCCGAAGGACTAGTAGTAATTTAGTAGTACCTCAGATTTACAGTTTATTTGCTGAAGGAATAAATCTGAAAAATAACATTAGATGAATAATATTTTGGCAAGTAAATTAAAATATGTACTACCAACTTTTCAATAACAACCGTACCTTCATTACAACTTCCGTTTCACAGTTCTCCCTAAGATATCTGATATATTATAAATTTAAGGGCTCACGTTATAATTATTATGGCAGTCACTAATTATGACTCTAAGATGCAGTTAGTCTCGTTAATTAAGAGCATTCGTCCTCTTCTTTAAAAACAGCTCAAGCGGAAAATATAAGTCGCTGAAAGGTAAGCATTACTTTGTTTGTTGTATTTTCTGCGATAGATTCTTATCTGCAGAGACTGCTATCTAAAATGGTTTCTCTCCACCAACTCTTTTCTCTCTCAATTTATTTAAGTTTTCTTTGAAACGCGAAGCTGGCGCGGTTAATATCAGCATTATTTTGATCGGGAGTGTGTTATTGAAGTTTATAAAGTGTAGAAAGGGTGCAACGGACTCGGTATTCCTTTATGTTGGCACTCCTGAAACCAATATTATTCCATTGCAGATTTCCGACACTGGCTTTTGAGAGGGATATTTGCTATCACAACACAACTTGCCAAGCCGGTGGTTAGCTTCAACCCCGTAATAAGGCAAGCTTTCATTGTCCACAAGAAGTCTGTTCCAGCAATGGCCTACATGTCGTTAATAGCGATTTAGTAAATTATATTTAATAAAAATGGAATGCGGTGGAATAAATGCGGTGGAAAAAATGGAATACTGATCCTGATACTGCGGCGCCTGAGTCAAGTCTGGTAGCAGCAAATCAGTAACAGCTCAATAAAAAGTTATAGCACATTCTAGTAATTAAAATCCACCTTTTATGAAATGGTTGCGTTCGACAAGCTGGCGTTACAGCTTACTTTTTAAGTAGTTCTAAACGCTTGCTGGCAATAATACGAGTTAGCATTCAAATATTATGTTATTGCATTGGCGGTTTCGAGTGAAATGGGATTGTACGAGATATTAGCTCTAAGGCACAAACATTTGGAATTTACTGCAATTATAATTGGGCTTTAAGGAATCCATGTTGCGGCATATTAAAGATATTAGCTATCTCCCCGGTTCTTCTAAGAGTATAACGGGCAGGAAAGCTAAAATCGCTAATTTATTTAATATGATACAATGAATATGCATTGGAAAATGTATACGGTGGAAATTTTTTTTTCGTTGTGAACTCCTGAACTCTTTCTTCTCCATCGAAAAATCCATCGCGAACTCTTTTTACTTTTTAAATTCCTAGAACTATATTGCTGTTTTTCACATTGAACTCCTGAACTCCTTTATTTCTTGTGGGAACTCCAAAAAAGTGGATGACTTCTTGAAGAAGCCGCGCCAATTTCACAGGACTTATTAATATGGATAATAATTGGATTATTACATTAATGATGAAAACTTTTAATTAATATGATAGATGGGGCATTTTATTAGAGATTTTCATAAAAATTAGCTTAAAAAATTGAAATTTAAGGCGATTTATATTTACACGATTTATCGCTCTCACTATCTCTCTCTCTCCACTGTTATTCAGCTCGATCTCTATATACCCCAAGAAGATTCGAAATCTAAATTTTCAGAAAGATTTAATTATTGATCCACGTAAGCAAAAGCTTATCCAATAAGTTAAACCAGATACTAAACAGATACATAATTTCGGGAAAGGAATATTTAATAAACAAGTCTTATCAAGAAAATCAAGTCAAGAAAATTGTTGCAGTAAGTTCACCGAATGTACCTTAATTCCCACAATTAGTCAACACATTAGGCAGACAATATGGGGGGTGGACATTGTTCCTATGAAACGTGTCTGGAAATGTGCGCATAACGGTCAGGATACTGAGCCGATAATACCGGTACAAAGCCTGTAACTCCATTGTATTATCATGCTAAATCTGCAACGACCGATTTGTGATAGGCCTTCCTAAATGCCTGCTACCTACATCACTGCTTCTGCGTTTCCTATATTACAATTTAATCTCTACATCTCTTATCTAGCACAATACAAATGGTACCAGGTTTAATGTGGACGACTTGGAGCAGAGGCGCGTGTTTTTGTGAGAGAATTTGCAGACCAAGTTTAAATATTTATAAATCATCAAACTGTTTGTGAAAGACACTTGTTACAATTTGAATTTATGAGATATTGTATAAGTAATAGTAAAATGTAGAAATATTTGTTCTGCTTACAGGATACTTACACCATTTCTTCCATATTGAATCCCTCTATGTTTTATGGGCGCCAGTTCTCTGAACACTAATTCACTTGAAACATGAGCACCCTTTATTCCTAAAGGGGTCCAATTAGGTCTATGATAAAATTCTTTGCAAGATTATTTTTAAAATGAAGTTACTTTTTCAACCAGTGTTTCCTACATATTGTTTATAATGTCAACCAATCACATTGTTTCTTTACTTTTATCGTCAACCATCGTACCTCCCCTTTATGAAAATGCTTTAATACATATCTTTCTAATTATATATGGTTTAATAGACTTTGATATTAAAATATTGATATTGATATTAGAGATGCAACGGATAGTTGTTTGGTCGGATATCGGATACCGGATGTCCGGCGAGCTGCGAGGCCGGATAGCCGATTATCCGGGGGCCGGATATCCGTCCAACACAGGCGTTCGAGGCGCAGCGAACGCGATCGGATCGATTCGGGCGGTTTCGGGTATCAGTATCACTTGTTTACTCGCTGCTTGCTGCATGATTTGAGTCGTAAAAACTAAAAACAATTAAAACAAAACATATTTTAAAACATTTTAGTTTTTTAGAAGGTTCTTTTATTTTCTTTGTGACTTTTTGTAACTTTTTCTACTTTAAATAAAAGCAGTCATAATTATAAGCCATTTTATTATTATTTACCACACAAAGATTTATGTATTAAAGTTGTTTTAGGGAATTGTGTCGCAGTTTTTTAATATCTGGTATCCGTCCAGATATTCAGCTACTATCCGGAATCCGGCCGGACACTAAATTTAGGCCGGATACCGGATAGTCTCCGGATATCCGTTTCATCTCTGATTGATATTAATATTGAATAAATTAAAATGTGATATGGCGAACTGATTCGTATATTTAATTGCTTTTTCTGATTGATTTTTAGTTGAGTTATTATTAATATACTGATTCATCAATAAGAATCTAGTTGCATCAGGCGGAGATATGCTCTGTCTTTGTAATGCTGCTAAGCATGTAGCTGACGTCAGCATCGTCTTTGTCTGATGCATACTGTCTGATTTATTTACTCTTTTGATTGATTTGATTTTATTTACATTGTTATTCTTCATGTTTTGTGTTTATATGAGTATATAGAGTTATTTTTCTTCATCATTAATTATGTCTTATACATCGGATTTCTTGGGTATTTTTGGTTTCCTGATTACTGCTTCATTAGAGATGGAAATAAACTATTTATTGTTTTTGAACGTTTCAGAGGTCGCTTAATGTATCAACCTCTGTCATCAGCAATTTATATTACAAATATTAAAATTGTTGAATCTGTAATTTTTTTTATTATGTAAAACTGTTTATGTATAATATGTAAATTTTTTATAATTTTATGACCATCCCGGTACATTTTCATCTAAGACTACAAATAACATTTGTAATCTCAAGTCGGCATAATTAGCATTTTAATATTTTTCCTTCATAGTCACAGTAAATATTTGGTCAGACTTTAATATTACAATTTCTCATACACTGTTATAATATCGTACCCAAAAGAAGCAGCCTTACTCTCACAGTATTTTCTATTATGCTGATAAGCATCCGTAAGTCATCCCCGCCT